>JAECUM010069925.1:0-20189 GCA_016617855.1 Megalonaias nervosa | reverse complement strand
TTATTTATTTAAGCCAATCAGCACGACCTGTTATGCCATTAATATGCTCAGGTGTTATGTATTTTTCTAATTCATTCGACCCAAACGTGGAAATCTCAAGTATTTTGGTTTTATCCATGATAGCGGCAATACCTTCGCCTGTGAAGATTTCCATCATACTGGTTTTAACGTTTGGTGGTGATGGTTGAACTTCGGGCGGTGGAAGGGATTGGACTTGGAGTGGTGGAGGAGGTTGAAGACGGCAGCAATATCAGCAGATAATGTCTCAAGGGTTTCTGTGTTGCCTCATTAACAATGTTTTTTGGTTAATTCGACAATTGTGAAATCCAGATGAGTTTCCTGGTGTTGCTGCAGCTGCTGTTTTACAGAATCACGGACTCGAAGATATTTCTTGATTGCATTAAGTTGTTCTCTAGATAATTTAGCTCTACGAGATTCCATAGTTAGCGCAAAATCGATCATTATTATTATTACAACAACGAATTAGTTGCACGTCACGCGTCAGTTGACATAAAAGATTTTAGTATACCAGCAACGTATTTTCTTTTTCAGCAGCAGCGAATTGCTGGGAAATCCACTTGGACTCATAATTTAGACATCCCCATTATCACGTGCCAAGCCGCTAAAACATTTGTAATAAACTGATCGCTAATAATATAACTCGGGGTTTCCCAGCCTCAGGCAAAACTTAATACCTGTTGCGATAATATAACTGGAATACTCAGACACTTAAGAAATGCCGTGTACACTAATTTTCCATCTGACATATTGTCGACATTTAAAAAAATAGTTATAAGTGGGGGTGGGGTGGTGCCTGAGATGCATCGAAAAAAGAAGAAATATCGTTAGATGGGTAATTGTAAAGTCACACACATAAACCAAGGAGCACTTCCCTTCCCCACTGAATCTTTACAATTTCGTTTCGCACTTATAACAATTATTCAAGATTTAGCAGATATTCAACGTCAATCAACCTGGTCGCAGTCATTCCGTTTTCCTGGGGCCTTGAATGGGGAATAGGGTCATGGACAGTAACGTGGCTTACATACAAGCCTCGGATTGGTCTTGGGATAGTTTAATGAATCAACACTACTTGCCTAAAACAGTATTTATTTTATCTCCCATTTTGCAAAAACTGGGCCTTGATGAAAGGCCGCAATAAATATCAGTCGCACGTCTCTATTAGCTCTATCCTACAGACAAATTGATGTCCTCGTGCATTAAAATCGTTGCAATATCCATCACAATGCCAGCCGCTCCATGTATCTGTCACTAACTCTAGCATGTCTGAAAAGGTATTTACCTTTTCAAGAAAAGGATTCTGTTTCTAGCCTGTTGGTAAGATAAAATAATAATGGAATAATGACGAAGCTCAGGGAGTGTTCGAAAAAACAGTGACAGGGTCATCTGGAAGTCAAATGTAAACATTACTTACTTAAGCATTAAATGTAGATTACAATGGCCATCTTCCATTGTGTGACGGATTTACGCGCATACCTAGATATATAATGTTTAGTGACCTTAGATTTATTTACTTATAGAAACGAACCAGAACCCTGCAATATGCATAGTAAAGGCTATTTACATGGATGTGTGCAATCTGTTTCTAGTCGTTTGCATGAAAACATATTGTGCTTAAGGAAACAACAAGAAATCGTACTTGAAAAGAGATTTCATTATACCCATGTAGCATATTTTTCATTGAAAAACATGTATGGACAAAATGAGTCAGTGATGTATTACATATAGGACAAACATAGATACCTATTTCACATCAATAGAGCTTGCAAGAAAACACGTTCACAGAGTGCAGCTCACTAGTGTTTAAAAATCATCTTGGAGCAAAGGTCAAAGTCGTTTACTGAAGAATTAAGTTCTACGTCATACTGGCATATTTCCACTATCATTCTATTCCGCACATGTTGATCCAGTAACATAATGTTTAGTGACCTTAGGTGTAGTAGTTTGCTAGTCGTGGATCCCAACTGGACTCCCAGACTCACATAATCATGATTTATTAGTCACTTTACCAACTTGTGAAACAATGTAATTACATTCAATACGGTCCGTCCAGTGATAACATTAGAATAGGTTAGGACTAAGATATATAAACGAAACAAGCTAAAAACCATGGTAAACAATACACATGGCCACTATATTCAAATGGCCCTTTCACTAGCAATGTCAGTCATAATATTTGACGACGATCTCGATGAAGATTGAAGCACGTCAGATACGTCACGGACAGCTACAATTAGTATCCACTAAGCTGCATCCTTATACAATGTTGCGAAACATTGAACTTAAAGAATGTAAGAAATATGATATCAGTTGGTATAAAACTTGATGGGCTAGTGTAACTGACTTAGATATCTAAGACAGAGGCATTAACATATAACAAAGTAACTACGTGTAGGCGGCAATGCTCATTTAACTTTAAAGTTACAATTCAAGCTTAAAATTTCCGGCCAAATACATAACAAAAGACGAGACTCGATGGGAAGAAAATAGTGTTTTTCCTATCATTCCTGTGTCGGTATTGCCTAACTTAGATAATCTCGATGCTAATTTTGAGAGAAAAGGTGAGCAATAAACATTGTCATTATCTGGAAAATAGCTGCATCTGCAAGCTGAACTTTTACATTGTTATCTTCTCAGCTCATCGTATACGTTACATCTGAACATGATTATCTCTTATCTGAGTCTGAAACAACACGGACTTGTCATTATTTGGCAAATAGCTGGATTGTACACTATTATCTTCTCAACTCATCGTAAACGTTACTTCTGAAAATGATGATCTCCTCTCTTTCATCAGCGTTTAGCTCATATCAATGAAACCAAACATCGCATGTTTCCATCGTAATTTCGTACAATTACAAACAAAGCATAACCATTATTCATAAATACCAGTCAGGGTGTTTCAATCATGGAGGTTTTCCCTATTATCTTGGTGTTTTTGTTGTTATGATTTGTTTTACATTTTTATGTCAAACTTCATTAATAATGATAATCATTCCAATAATAACATTACTTATAATAATAGAACTAATAATAACAATATAAGTAGGAGAGCAATACTCACCTTTTAAAGATAGTGACGTAATTTGTTGGATTATTGATCTGTAGTGTAAGAAATGTACAGTACGCACGAAGATGTATCCTTGCACCACCTTAAACTTGAAGAATGTACGCAATATGGAAAACCTATAATATTTTGTTATAATGTTAGGAAGAACGAAGTTGGCATGAGACTTTACTGTGCGAGAGTAATATATTTAGATTGGGAGAAAGAGGCATTAAGAAACAACAACCTATCGGCGGCTATACTACTGAAGCTTTTTGATAGGAAAACAAGCTTACAATAGTATAGGCATTAATATTCCTTATTGCATGCACGTACTTACGAGATCTGAAGGAAAGAAGATAATTTGTTTCTAGCATTCATGTGTATCTCGTTATTGTCTAGCATGAGCGATAAACTACACGAACGTGACATTATCTACATAACAACTGCATTTGTAAACTGAACGTACGCACTGTTATCTTCTAAACTCATCGTACATGTTACATCTGAAAATGATTATCTTCTCTCTTTCATCAGCGATTAGCTCATATCATTGAAATCTAATATCACCTAGTCTCTTCGTACTGTTGTTACTGTTACAAAACAGAAGAAAGAGACAATTGTTCACAAATACTTGTCCGGGTGTTTGAAATGTGACGGTAGTTTTTTGGTATTAGCCGCATGTTTTATGTTATATCTATTTTAGACAAACTTCTTTACTACTACTACTACTACTACTACTACTACTACTACTACTACTACTACTAATGATAATAATAATAATACAAATAATACAATAACAATAATCACTTTTTAAAGAGGGTGCCGAAGTAAGTTGGAGTAGTGTTCTGTTTACAAAATCTTAAAATGTGCAATATATATACATGTAATAATAATAATAATATATATATATACTAACTATATCCAGACTATAATTTCTCCATCTACACATCTCTTCCCTTCCCCAGATACACAATTACATGTACGTGAGCTTATAGAGAGTCAATATCCACACAGTGTGCAATTATAACTGTGCAACTTACTGTTGATAATAGCAGTGCGCAATAGGATCTGAATGGCTATCATTAACTCTAAAAAATATCAAACTATGCAACCATACATGCCGACGAATATTGTCCGATGCATCAGACCCTGGCTTTAAATTGTTGGCAATGAAACGAAGTATAAGTCTCTTCATGGGTATGTGAACAACATCGAGTTAAATTTCTTCGTGAAGTCATAATTTCGTGTATGACACTTAATGCAAAAAAGAAAAATGACAATTGCAAAAGTGCTTGTTTGTTTTTGCCTGAAGTGTAACTTCTCTAGGCACAGACTATCGAATATAGTGTGGTGTAGCTCTTTTATTTTAAAAAATAAAAACGTAAAGCTATATTTCACGCGTGTGAAAATATAGAAAAGAATATCATAACAAGTTATATTTGGCCAGTCATTGTGAATAGTCACATTGAAGTGTAAGTACATATATTGATAGAATTTAATTTAAAATTTCTCTCTCTCTCTCTCTCTCTCTCTCTCTCTCTCTCTCTCTCTCTCTCTCTCTCTCTCTCTCTCTCTCTCTCTCTCTCTCGCTCTCTCTCTCTCTCTGCTGAGTAATTAAGTCATATATATAGTTAGATGCATCTAAAGTCCAGCTTCCTATCAATCTATTTTCCTATATGTACAGACCAAGTGTTTATCATAAACCAACTTTCAAACTGCGTATATGGTGATCGTTATACTCGGTTTTGACTCTACACGGTTGTAAACCGTTAAATGTATATCACAGTGTTTGTTACAGCAACATGAAGGCTGTATTCTGCACATCTTATTCACACTGTGTATTCAAGACCTTTTCGTGACTAACATGCGTTGTGGTCTTTTTCGTGAACTTTTACAGTTACAACATGGCAATTTGTAATTTACATAATAAACGCATGATGACTATTGAAAGAAAGACAGACGGTGTACATTAGAATGCCCAACTAATTTACTCTTCGAGAGGAATTTTCGTGACGATTATATATTTTAGATTGATTCGTTATTTGCGTTGGAAATTGGATTTTGATTGGCAGTGAACGGTGTGATATGGGGAACTGTTCCATGATTTCTCTGCTGGAATGCTGGTATAAATATTTAGGTTTACTTTTGTTGAAAATGCATTACATTCAGCTAGTGTTTCCCAAATAACGATTGTACTTCACGGTACGATCTTAATTATTTATGCATATTCAAATTTCGTATTTTGATTCTAAGTTTAGAAATGTTGGTTCAAGATGAACATAAATTATTGTAAGACATCTTTTGGGAACAAAATAATATTTCAAGTAAACATGCTAATGATGCAATAAAGGAGCAGTGTGCTTTAAAATCTATGTTTAGTGTTTGTGCTTCTGATGCCAATTCTATAAATCACCTGTATGACCTTGCAGTGCCTTTTTTTGAATAAATGTTGACTACGTGTAATATATGGTAGTTTAAGTGTGGATTTTAGAATTTCACTGTATTGTTCCCCTTCAAAAATACATAACAAACAAATGATTAAATTTGAGTCAGAGAAAAGTTTTGGTTGTTTATTTTCTGGATTTGTGAATGTTTCTATTACCTTGTTATATCTTCCTGAAGATGCCTGCAAATAGTCAGATACAATTTGGCTAAATAGTCTTTCTTATAGTAAAGGTACATAGAGTCAAGAGGTATAAAGCAAATTGTATACTTCAAACTTACCACAGGAAATAATTTAAAAATATGACTTAACATACAAGTACGAGCTACACCTTAAATATATTTTCGTAAAAATAACACAAGCTCTTCATCTTCAGTTAGTTGATAGGGTACGACGTTTGTGGACATATTATTGAAGACCTACTGATGAAACGTATCACCGAATTGGTTTATATTGTTTACCTTACGACACTCTCGTATGTACTGTATTTAGACAGTAACTGTGTATATGAAATATAGCTATCACATTCGTAATGAACGTTATCAATGTCATTTTCCGCAATAATAGTAACATATTTGCATAATGCACAATGGAGATTGTTGTATCAGTGAGTATAATTGAAATGAGATGTATTATGTTCAATTGCATTTTATGTCCAAATGATGTCAGTGTAACTTGAAAAAACAATGTATAACAATAGTCATCATGCGTTTATTATGTAAATTACAAATTGCCATGTTGTAACTGTAAAAGTTCACGAAAAAGACCACAACGCATGTTAGTCACGAAAAGGTCTTGAATACACAGTGTGAATAAGATGTGCAGAATACAGCCTTCATGTTGCTGTAACAAACACTGTGATATACATTTAACGGTTTACAACCGTGTAGAGTCAAAACCGAGTATAACGATCACCATATACGCAGTTTGAAAGTTGGTTTATGATAAACACTTGGTCTGTACATATAGGAAAATAGATTGATAGGAAGCTGGACTTTAGATGCATCTAACTATATCCTGACTCCAAAATACGAAAAACACAATTATTATTTTTCGTATCATTTTACCAGTATATACCGCTTCAATATGTAGGTATATCTCTAGAGAAACAAGGCGTATCTTTTGCAAAAATGAGAGTATGGGAAGTACTTCAGTTTAATTCAGAATTTCTTTTCCAGGTCTACGTTTTCAATTAATGGAAGCAAATTCTGATTATATATTTCATATTTTGGAAACGTTATACCTAATTTTAAGACGTTCTTTCAGATGGTGAGTGTTGGTTATAATATTGTTTTCATTTTGTTTAATTATTTATTACATAAGTTTGCTTTTAAGTAGATGGGATACACATTACATAATTATATAATTAGTAAATATCTTATGATTCGCCAATGTTAGCGTGCATTATGTTTGTGGAAGACATACCAGCTTTTTTCTATGTTTTCATCTGTGGACTGACATTTAGTCTGCAAAGTGAATATTCGTATGGGTGTATGGAACTATTAAAACAGATGTTCCTATGCCTTTTCCGAGAGGTCACATATACCCTTCCTGTAAAGTCGATAAGTGAATAAAGTTCCTTTTCTTACTGACATATTTGATCACACTGTGAATAGTGATAGACCATTTACAATTGAATTCTTCCAGTTAGACATATCTTATCTTTATCGAAAGTTGTTCCAATCATTACTGAAATTTGATTTTATTTCTTTGTTGTATTGAAATAAATAAAATTCTAGTTTTGTCAGTGTTGAGTATAATAACATCAGCCTCGTAACATCTGCGCAGTTAGTTTTGGGAAGCGAGTTCATATAACTATAATTTACAAACTAAACAAGTGCTCACTTGACAGCCATATCTTCTTCTATATTTGTATATTTTTCTAGTATTAATCAAACGTGATATTTAATCTGTAGATATCACAGGGGAAAATGCATTAAATTATCGAGGTAGGGTTGAAATTCAATTTACCGAGAGTGTACGTGTGTAATGTACATGCGTAAAGCTTCTGCAAATTCTTAGCATGGATATTTTTGAAATAAGCAATGGATCTACACATTTCATTGAGTTCCACTTCCATTTAAAATAATGTTATTAAATATATTAAAGATAAATAAAGGAGCTTTATGATTTTCAAAATATGTACCAGGAGAAATTATGTTATAGTCCAGTCAAGAAGTCCATTGTATGACCTGAAGAGTGCCCCATTTTCATAACAATTGGGATCGGGTGATAGTTTGCTATACTATGCCTAAGTTCTAACATATGCTTGTCTCCGGTAATAATTGTCATGTTTTAAAATCTTTTAGTATTCAATTTGGGTTGTTTACAATTTTATCTTTAGTGAATGTTAAGAGGTTAAATATTCTGGATTTATGCGAAGGTTGCAAAGAAGGTCGAGCAATAACAATGAAGTCGAATCATTAATAATGTGGCTATAATAATTATTATTTTCTTCATCCTTGCAAAAGCTCACATAAGCGGTCTGCTTGTTTTCCTCCCACCACACGGCTTGATACTCCATATGCAGGCTGTAAGCCTTTTCTAACATTGTATATTTTATATAACACAATTAACACATTGTTTCTACATGCTTCATAGTTAAATTCAGAATGCCTAATATGAAATCCGATGCGGAATTTAAACACGGTTTAAATTCAGACCAGATAGTGCTGCAAACGTCGCCAAGCCAAGTGTGAATGGGAGAGATTCGTTTGTCTGTTGGAAATCCAATATAAATACATACAGCATTACTGTTGTGTAAAGAATGTTGCCTCGAGGAATGTATACGACTGTATCTTGTGCCGAAATAATGAGAGTTTTCTTATAAGAACATTCACCGATACGAGTCGTACTTTGAATGGTAAATTAATCATTACTAAATGACATTCGATGATTAATCATTGTAATCTAGATCCTCAACCAGGATGGTTAAATTAAATTAGAAAGGTCAATACGTTCCATGAATGTCGTTCAACTCCAAGAAAAATGATAATGCTTTGTCACCCACACTTGACGGTTTTATAAACTTTTTATAGATATGTATAATCGTACGTTGGACGCTATTTGCTTACGTTGTTACGTTAAGCGTACGATTTGTAAACCGAATGTAAACTGATTTATTTTTTTCCAGTTTCGATAAAACTAAGACTTAATAACATGTTTTCTAAACACAATATCAACTACAATTTGACTGAGGAGCAGTTTCCAGTGAATGTTTCAAAATGACTAAACTCTTACCCAATTTTGCTAATAAAAATAAACATAAGCGTAACTGCTGCCGAGAGGTTGACTATCACATCGACTCTAAAAACCGGTACAGCGGCGCCTCAAGCAACATTGTACATAATCGCAGGCGGGTGATTATCAAAGAGATGAGCGTTAAGCTGCAAGGCAAGGAACAGGCCATCATTGAAGATACAGATACTTTGGGCGTCCAAAGGGTCGTATTGCTGACGGAAAGGGAAAGAAAACAGGGTGTACCTGGATACCTAAAACAAAACGCTGTTCTCATTCGCGTTGGCTCTAGAAGTTCTAAGGTCGTTGCAACGCATAAGGCGAGAATTGCTGTTGTTTTGCCCAATCACCTCTACGTCAAATTCAACATGGAATGTCTTACCTATCGCGTTTCTCCAGACACTCCTTTCAGACCGCCTCTCCTTTAAACTCACGTTTAAAGAATAAAACCTTATAAATAAAAAGGAGCTGCAAGCTAACAACTGGGAGCGCCGTTTGCATAATCTCACAGTGCATTGCTTCGGGCCTCATCAGAATATTCACATTTGTTTTATTCCATTAGATTTGTGCTTAGAGCGGTATTGTAAATATGCTTATTCATACTAGTTTGTGTGCTCTTTTTCCCATCCTTCTGTTGAGTCTCTTTCATGATTATTTCGTCCCCAACCTACAATTTTTGAGTAATGTCCAAGGTCGACGAAAGAAATTAACCGCACACTACGATCTGAATGGTCGAGGCAGCGGTGTGCGTAAGTGTAAACCTCAACAATGGCTGTATAGTCCGTACCTCTTCCCAGAAATTAAACAATGGGACGTTGTTAGTGCCATACACATTATGACGTTCACGATTTTTTATCATATCTAAATGTAACTTCCTAAGTATGATTTGAGATTTAGTTTTTTAATGCAGCTTTAAATTGTTCAGTCATATGGCAACAATGTCTGTAATGTGACACTTTCTAGTGATGCCTAGCACTGGGGCATCATACCGCAGATATGTAATATGATGTCCAACCCATTCACATTATACTGACACCAGGCCAACCTGTCCTGACACAAACATCTTATATGTGCAGCGCATGGAGAGTTAGCTGCTAGTACCAATTTTTTCAGTCTTTGGTCTGATTCGGCCGGGGTTCGAACTCGCGACCTGCCGCACCCCTAGACCACGTGAGTGGTCGAACTAACAATGGATAATGACTTATAATGACTTTAGTTTATCAAGAGACGGCAATAGACAAACGCAATATATATATATATATATATATATATATATATATATATATATATATATATATATATATATATATATATATATATATATATATATATATATATATATATTGATTTATATTTTTTATATTTTATAATTTCATAATTTTGATGCTTATTGTGCCTAAATATAAAACATGTTAAACATTTTCTGGCCCTTAATTTCCTACATGCTATATATAGCATGTGTGAGAGCTAGTTGAAATCCAAACCGTCTCTACGTTGAGACCAAGAGTATTTACAAGTGTTACACGGATCCAATAAGATAATTTTGTAGGTTCATAATTAAATTGTAATGAGTTACAAAACGAGTTTCTTATTATATATGCATCTAAGATACTACATATTTGGATGGTTGTAAACTCTCTGCCGTCACTCAGAGCATAATTGGTCATGGGTTGGGCATATTTTATTACCAAGTGGGTGCCTGTTGTTGTGTAGTTTCTAGTGTAGTAGTTAGGTTGTGTTCAGTACAGTTATGATAGGGACGGCAGCGTTCGGCAATCACCCCCTGTAATAGTGCGTTGAATATTGTTACTGGTGCTGCAACATGGTTAGCGTTTCAGATTCACTTTTGAGAAAAAGGGCGGTAACTCCTGCCCATTAATTCCGTTGATACCACCAGGTGTCGCCAGTTTTTAGTCTCTCCGCTGTACAGATCTCACGTCTTTACAGTTATCCTCCGACAATCCAGCCGTGTCTGTGTTATTGGAGGCCAACCTATTGTTTCTTTGAATTTAATGTGTGGACTTATTCATCTACTGCAGGTTGAATACATTATTGTATAATTTCTGCAAAATTTTGATTGATTTTGCCATGTTTCGGGACTACGTATTTTAAAACCCCATCCCACCAAGCTATCGCTGACATGTGCGAGATCATTTTGGGTAAGGGTGCATTTGACATTTCTCGCTTACTCATTTCATTACGGAGTCTGTATTAAGGACATTAATTTAGTGCTGCTTCGAATTTCTGCTTAGAATTTCCGTATATCACGCTGTTTTGATAGTTTCGAGCCTAATTATTACTAAGCATTGCACATAAGTCCATTAAGGCCATATGCGTATGATACGACGCTTTCACTACTAGCGACTTAGTAATTTCAAATACATTACTAGTCTGTACTTTAATTTGTTCTTTTTTTGTGTCGTGTCAGTGGAATATCTTCACTGTGTCAGAAATGGAAGAAAGCCAAAGCCGGTGAGGACACTTATGACCCCTGGATTGTTTGCATGAAATGCACGTCAGAATCACCTTGTAGTATAGGTAGTGCTTGGTCTGAGAATACCTGGACAGCGGTACTTTAGAAAACAGCAACGAAACATTAAAATCGGTGAAAATCAAGAACGGACAGTACCGACGCCCTCTGTCTCCACCCCAAATTCGCTTCCGTGGCAAGAATTGTGGGGACGCTGAGGTCCCTTTCCGAAGATTATCGGGAGCAACCCCCAGGCACAACTACTTCAGGTGAAAGAGAGGATACAGGAAGGAATCAGATGCGTCGTTTGGTGCAGGAGATGTTGACGCAACTCCATACATCTGGGAAAAATTTTGCCCAGCATCCCATCACTTGCTTCTACTGACGTATTGTGGGAATATTACCAAATTTTAGGCAGCTAACGAGGCGTAAGAGCCGCCACGTGCCTGAGCATGGCCTCCGTGTTAGATTTGGCCTCATTCGAAATCTTCCAACTTGGATGAAACTGCAAGGTCCTTAAAACCGAGCAGCTCACAATACTATGGCCAATGCTTTGACGGCTACGCTAACCTCAATCTAATCCGACGGGATGCATGTCTCCGATCGGCATCGCTTAAATAGCACCATAATCTTGCTTTATAGACAGCCACTTTTGGGCCTTCGTTGCTCTTTGGAGACAGACAGTTTATGAACTGCTCCTCCAACTCGTCGCTCCTCCCGCATAAGAGTGTGGACCCTCTCAGCCCCCACCAGTGCGAAGAGATACTCAGATGTCCCGAGAAAGTTTTTTTTTTCCAGTCTGAAGTACTCAATACCGATCACAGTCTAATGCCAGGAGACCAGATCATAACTAATATAAGTTGCATTCTTACAGAGGTGGGAAGAAACAAACTTTCTCCGAATTCATGCCTCCAAACTTTAAGCATTGACATAGCACCCATACCAACCCCGCTCCCTGCAGACAACCTACATGTGGGCGGCAGAATCCTGCATTTTCTTGCTCACTGGATCTCCCTCTTCTCGCAAAATGGTTGATCGGGTGATCCTGGTCATTTCAGTGGGGCTTCTGATTTCGTTCACTCAATCCCCTCCCCTCTCCACCTCTCCTTTCTTCAAGGAAGTTCCAGCCGATTGCGTGAAGGATGCATTCCTTCAACAGGAGATACAGTATCTCCAAAGATCAAGTTGGAGAGGACGAGGTAATCTGAATCTCTGTCAAACTGGACGTATATGCCGTCAGTCTCGATACTACAGACACATACTTTCACATCCCCATCCACCCCGTATCTCGCAAGTGTCTTCATTTCGCTTACCGCGACATCATATATCAATTCACCTTTCTTCCCTTTGGCCTCAACATCAGCCCCCATGGTTTCGCTCAAATTTATCGATTGCACCATGTCCCAGTTATGGTCGACGTCATCTACAACGACTGATCAACATCCTCCAGGAACACATGCTAAGGTCTATCCTACTGCAAGACCTTTTAGTGAACTTGGAAAAGACAGACCTCCTTCCAACCCCCAGCACTTGTCTTTCTGGGCATGGAGTTCTTAGCCAATGAGAATCTGGTACGGCTTCCTCTTGTTCACTGCACCAAAATTGTCGAACTAGTCGAGTCTATTTCCAACAAGACAAGGATTCAGCGAGAGTCTTATTGCCACACCTCGGTTTAGTCAATGTTACAGCGGACCTGATCATGCTTGCAGCATTTTTATGCTCTCCTTGCAGATATCATTATTTTGGTCATACACTTTTTTATATTCTCCTCGATCAAGCTATCCTGCTCACGCACAAAATTCGACGATTTTTGCGTCAGTTTCGCAACCCAGGTTTGCTGACAATGTGAATCCGGTTGGAGATGTCCCAAGTGGCAATAACGGTATACACAAAGTCAACTGCTGGTGATGCCCACCTGTTGCCGGACTTCACTACCGTCGGAGACACGTGCGAGCCAGGGAATCGTCCTCTGCACATCAACTTCCTCGATCTCTAAGCTGTTGTCAAGGCCTTTCACTTCTGGGAGGATGGACTCTCGGGGAACACAGTTCTCATTATGTCAGACAGCTTGGTAGTAGTGACCTATCTCATTAAAAAAGGGGGGTGGGCAGCAAATCACCCGGCATGTATGTCTTGATTTGGCAGTTTATACGTTGGTATGATAATGCCGTTATCAATAGATAAGTCCGAAACATTCCAGGAAGGCTCGGTGTGTTGGCCTACGCTCTATCCAGGAGATGTTATGTCCTTCATATCTCAACCCATCAATGGTATCTCAACCCATCGGTCTTCACTCGGATCTGCGCACATTAGGGATACCCGATGATCGACCTTTTTTTGCGACGAGGTGGAATCACTAGTTACCCACCTTTATCTCTTCAGTTCAAGACCCAGAAGCTTGGGCTGTGGATGCGCTGTCAATCAGTTGGGAGGGGTTTTGGTTTTTCGTCTCCCCTCTCACAGTGCTGATACCAAAATTAATCCAGAAGTTACGAAGTCAGAATTACAAGGCGATTCTGATCTCCCCTCTCAAATGAGACAAGTCCTGACACCGATCTACTCGATATAGGGATAGATTTACCCAGGGAAATCCACGCCAGCCAGAATATCCTATGCAAACAGAGTCTAGCTTTTTCCATCCCTGTATGGACCATCTTCTAATGCATACTTGGCTCTTATCAGACAAACAATTTAAACCTTCAATTGTGAAGAGAATTTCGAGAGCAAGAATGCCCTAAACTCTGAAGCCTTAAGAAGGGACGTGGCATGTATTTACAGGCTGGTGCTCGATCCATCACATCTTGCCTATCCGTGCCTCAATCCCACAACTTGCAGACTTTGTATCTGGCTCTTTGAGGAAAAACAATCGGTCCAAATCATTATCAAAAGCTATCGCTCCGTGATATCGGATACATTCCGAAATCATGGCATGATAAAGTCCTTTTAGCCATTTTCCATTCTCAATTGACCTAAATCCATAACCCTATTTCCAAAATAGAATCTAGGCCCCACTTCGCTTAAGTCTGCATCATACAAGAAATGGTTCCTGATAGCATTAGCCTTCGCATGCAGGGTAAGCGAACAACATTCCCTTTCCGTCAACCCAAACTATGTTCATTTCAGATCCAATGGTTCGGTACTTCTAGTGACATAACCAGGTTTGTAGCCTAAATCGGCTACCGTACGTGGGTCAAAAACGAGCCGTCATTCGCTTCCTCTCTTCCAAAGACAAGTCGAGAGCACCGACCATGCAAGATACGGTCCGCGCTCTCAAGCAATACTTGAACGGCACACAGACAAGTAATGGCACGCGTAAACGTCTCTTCCACCCGATGAAGCCTTAAAACAAGAAACCACCCCTCAAGGCCTTGCTTCGAGGCTGAAGTGGGTTATACGTTATTTCCAGACCAAAGTCGCCTCATGAAGATTACAGCTTATGAGATTAGAGCCATCTCTGCAAGCCTCACGTTCGAACGTAACGTTTCGATGAGAGATATTGCAGAAGTTGTTGGTTGGCATGCACAGCCAACCTTCTCCAGTTTTTACCTCAGACATTTAGTGCCGCAGAGACAAACCTTGACTCTGGTTGTGCCGGTAGCTGAGACCCGACCGCTGTCAGACCCAACTAGATCAATCAACACAGCCTGTTAGCATCGCTGATTCGCCAGACAAACTTTTGTAGGAAAGATTTCAACTTCATCTTCTCAACCGATGAAAAGAGTCCCAGGTCAAGGGATCTCCTAGCTGTGTTGCTCGTTCAATTATGAGAATGGGTTATCTTTCAGCTGGGGAATCCAACTATTCTCACCAATAAAGATACCTGAGGTAGAGGTCGAATTTTCAGCATCCCCTATTCCTATCACTTATTCTCCTAACGTAATGTACTTGGGGGACGATTTCGAATGGGAAAGCAATTGTTTTAACGTAAATAATGGTTTTCCGAGAATGCTTACCCAATCACATTACTTAAAAGCCCTCCCAACCACACCGCCACAGATAAATACATATATACAGAGCTGTGACTATAATATAATGTCACTATAATATCATTGTCTACATATAAGAATATATCAAACTTTCACGATATCCTTAATAGAATTCAATACCCCAATTAACTGCCTCACCCTCTTTGAATAGTGTTTATCATTATTATTATTATTATTATTATTATTATTAGTAGTAGTAGTAGTAGTAGTAGTAGCAGCAGCAGTAGTAGTAACAATAGTAGTAGTGGTAGTAGTATTTTTATAATTATTATTAGTATTATTATTGTTATTGTTGTTGTTGTTGCTGTTGATATTATTATTATTATTATTATTATTATTATTATTATTATTATTATTATGAAGCATCATTAAAAAAGCACCCAGATAATACGAAACAAATGTTTTAGGCACCGTGACACGGATTTTTGATTAAACGTTCCTTCTTCTGTTTTACAGCTGATTGGCAGGTAATGAAATGTCGGTGTCGTTTATGGCTCAAATGTTTTTCAGATATGTTGAACCAAAATTAATTAAGTTAGATAATAACGACATTATTTTCTTTTCGTCAGTTCTCTTGTATCTTAGCAAATACCTAATTGGTTTGCTGTAGCTTAATGCCTCTTACTTGCATATCTAAAGCAATTACTGTCGCACTTTACAGTCTTGTACCAACCACGAAACCCTAATATTAAAAGGACATTTCAATCTTACTTTATTTCACATACTATTACGTTTGAGGTCTTCACCTTTTGTGTAGGGATGCATCTTCAACGGTACCACACATCAATCCTAATTGCAGCTATCGTGTCTTGCAACAACGATTTAATATGATGACTATCTTTGCAAGCAATAAATCATTTGTGTACATGGACACATTTCATGCATACCATGGCGTTAAAGTTCTTTCTAATAGATATGTGTTGTCCCAACCTAACTAATCTTTGGACACACCTTTGTAAATGAAACTGCATTTTAAAATTATGTTACTTTGATTTACAAATTATGTTTATATAGCTCTATTTTATCTATTTCGGTTAACATCTTGAAAACTGTTTCTTTCTAAGGTCACCAAGTATGATGAGACTGGATTAACCAGTGCTAAAGTTCATCATACTGGATGATGGCCAACAATGATCTATCTTTACTGTTTCAGTGAATCATCTTTACCCTTGCCTTCAAGAAAGTTTTAAAGCTTTATTTATTCTTTATTCTATGAGCATACTGTATTGAAGATCTATTTCAGTGAAAGGCCAAAAAGTAAGAATGCGTATGATATATTATAACTCATACATTTTCTTTGTTCATACTTCCATCGGTGAAAAAAATATGCTCCAAAGTTATAGTTGTCATTGTGCAAGAATGTTGTTGTTTACTTAAACGAAATATGTTATCAAAATGTTAGGAAACAAAATCTGTTTGGGAAAAAATGTAAATAAGGCTTTAGACAGTGCTAGAGTCAAATAGGGAGAGAACTGGAGGGTCAAAGGAAAAGTTTGGGAGTATTACAATATCCCCTCCTAAGACATTTGGGTAGAAATTTGAGGTAGTGTTGAGCCATTAGAGAATTGGAAATAAATCAGGACTTGTCTTTCAATTAATCATTTAATTTTATTTAAATGTAATGTGTGAGGAAAGAAACACACTAATTTGATAAAACGGGTGCGTAAATTAAATATTAGCTGACGTAAATATCACACTTAAATACTGTGAAGTAATACAAGCCTTGAATTATTTTGTTTATGGCTTATGGTGATTGAGGACGTTTCTCCATCCTCAAGCGTGTAATTATCTCAATCGAATCAAAATAGGGAATAACTGCAATTTAGCCTGAGTAAATAGTCCTCTTACAGATACAGTGATTCTTTCTCTGGCCAATTGCCATAACGCGATATGACATGTCGTTTTGGCAGATCAAATATTAGTTATTGTTCTGGTATTCCTATTTTGAAAGGGCGCCGAATATCCCAAATAAAATATATTGCCAACGAGGTTTTACGCAAAAGACGGTTTGCCAAATCTCACGTAGTCATTCTAATAACAATCGCGCCCGCCTCATGTCAACGTCATTAATTGTTTTCAAAGAGTGTAAGCAGACTATTTGTAAGTAGTACTTAGGTGATCCAAAATCTTCCCAATTTCTTTTTTAATTAATATATTTTAATAACCTAAGCTGAGTTCTCCATAATCACGCAATACCTTTAGCTGAGGAGTTTCATATCACTAAGCAATGTTGTCGTGTTTCTTAGACTAATGTAAACATAATATGCTCTTTCCTTTAATTTGCTAACTTCCCTATAACGAGAAATCATATATCAATTAGTAGCAATGCTTCCATGATATTTTCTTCTTTCTTTGTTTTTTTTTTCTTCTGGACCCTTATCACATATCATTTCGGGTATGTGTATTGTTTTATGTCAAATGATTTGCTGGAACTCCAGTAAGTTATACATTGTTTCAAAACTGAGTACAAATATCAGTAGCCAATGAAGCTTGTATAGCATACCAGTTAGATCTCATTTCAAAAATGAATAAAAGATCAGTGAAGGTTTTATTTTTAAACTTCATGCGTTCAGAGACAAAAGTCGACTGTATAATTGATTTTATGTTACCAGTCAAATCCCGACACAGCCGTTAAGTAAACTTCTTATTTATTAATTGTCATACTGTTCCACACATTGCTTGGAAAAAAATTGCACTAAGAATTAACACTCATGACAAAGACCCAGTCCGTAAAATTTCAAAAGTGGAAACCAGCAAAATAAATGAAATTTAACGGACAAAACACTTAAAGTTACACAAAATAAAAAGACAAAAATGTCATAAAGGAATAAAAACATAGTATGGATTGTTTTCTCAGTGATACCAAATAAAAGATACATACATATAAACGAGGGTAAGAGAAAATAAAGACATAAACTAACGACATTTTTTGCAATTTGGTCGATTCGGGCATAAAACTCAAAATATTGATTACTGTATATATATATATATATATATATAGGCATATATATATATATATATATATATATATATATATATATATATATATATATATAATATCTATATACTGTCCCAGATCTTACCAAAAATCTACTTCATGAAAAAGAATCAAACTGATTAGTTGATATTATGATGTTTTGGGGATATTTTCCAAAAGGTACAACGCAATATATAATTTTTACAAAACGAGATAATAGCAGCTAAAAACGTACGATTACTTTACATGCTGAGCATGATATCCGCGTCTAAAATCTTAGAGTAATTACGTTTTTGCTGCTTGTTCTTTTTGTACGTAGAGTTCTGGCCTAAGACGTGCGAACGCAAAGACGAAATGCAAGAATCGTCCCGTACCCATTATATATATATATATATATATATATATATATATATATATATATATATATATATATATATATATATATAAACCAAAACGAAATGATCATATAAACATATAATATATGCTTACTGAGCATTGCGTAGTATGTTCAATATTATTTACCGCACAGCCACATTCGCCTGCTTGCCATTCCTTTTACTCATTAGTGGTACAATATCTTAATCAAATTAGTTGAATCATGACTGGTGAATGCTCTTCACCTTAAATGCCATCAACAAACTTAGGGAAGAAAATTTTTCAGCCTATTTAATATTGCAGCTATTAAACTGGGCCAAAAAAATTGCACGTCGAATATTTACTGCTGATAATATGTATAATAATAATAAGTGTTTTTTTGTTATACAGATCACTGGCCGATGCTACGCATCCATACGTCAAGCGGTACAATAAGATGTTTTATTGCGTAATAAAAGAACATCACATATATGGGAAATTTTATACATGAAGGTGATCAGTATTGGATATTTCGAATTGGATGCGATACAAGTATATATTACACAGTAATCACATGCACGAATTTAGGTGGAACCGTAGAACCCGTATGGAGCATGTTTTTGATAATGATCTAAAATTTTATGTTGCAGGAGTCAATGCTAAACCGGTTTCTCTAATCTGTAAGGATTTATGGTAAATATTACTAAATTAGTCATTATAATTTTACTAGCATCATTAGGCATAAAAGACCTAAATTGTTCTAAAGTTGGTTTTAATATACAAAGGTGGGTACATATTTTCTTCGAATTTCTCCATATAGCTGACAAAAAATAATTATATGGAATTCATTTTCGATATTAAGGTTACAAACTTGACACAATCTTTTCTCATAACCAATACTTTAATATCTTTCAGCGTTACCTCTGATTGGAAAGTTCCTCACTCTAAGCATAGTTAAAAAAAAAAAAAAATCGCTATCTCATAACAATTCAAGGAATTTTTGACAAGTGAATTCTACTTCCCATGACTTATGGAAACTCCGTCTTTCCATCGACTTAATCTCATCCTGCAAATTTTGCCTAAATATGTCTTCACGTCTCTGGCTGAACAATCGAACAATATTTTTTCATCATTTACGCTCTGAGTACACCAAACATTGCTTAATCCGAACGTAAAAAGAAGCTTGCTAACTCTGTTAGCACAGCAATCACAATTTTCAACCCATCTCAACTGTAAATTGTAGCATTGTTAAAGATATCTGTCTTCCGGCGTTTTTAGTATTAGCCAATATTTCAAATTACGCTTATATCTTATACACTGCATACTAATTATTTCTAATTCGTTATATACGAATGCATTTGGAGTAGATATAGATGTACCAAGAATATATTTACAAAATGACAAACGAGTTTTTTTTAATATCATTGGCATCGTAAAAGAACCATACTTCAGTATCACAGTTAAGGAAGGGAGATATCTTCGCGGGAAATCGAGTTTAAGGTAATCTGCCAAATGTTGAGAGATACTGCATCAAATTATATATAACCTTCCGCGCCTGCAAGGAGAGTGATAGTAAATAATAAATAACACTATATATATATATATATATATATATATATATATATATATATATATATATATATATATATATA
>JAECUM010069923.1:0-16330 GCA_016617855.1 Megalonaias nervosa | reverse complement strand
TTTTTTCATCTTGCGAAATTTATTAAAGAAAAAAATATATCCACGAACTCAGTATATGTAGCTGATGCCGGCTTGCGTATGCATCCTTACTGTAGTGTGTATCGCTTATGTCAAATAACAAAATAGCAAAAGAGACGAAAATATCACCCGATTGTTTGAAGGCACCTGCCATTCACGCATGATTAGTTACAATGTGCAAACTGACCAAGATTGTATTATATCCAGGTTAACTATACGACGGTATCTCGCAAATAAAATTCATTATTTTAAAATACATTCACTGTGAGTGCAAATGATAATCCTTTCGCTATCATGGGTTACAAAAGTATTATTAAAGCAAGTTATTGTTATGTATACTATTTTCCCTGCGACACAATCTAGTGCGTCGTGCACGCATATCGATATAAGGCTGAACAGTAAATTAGTTTTCAGTAGTGTCATCAAAATGTTCCCTATCCATAGCTTATAGTGTTTTATTTTTCGCTAACAAGAAGCACGAACTTCGTCTTGCGGGATAAATGTACGTCATTTCCGGTTGGCATCCTCTATAGGTGGGAAATCGTAGCTAAGTGGAAGTAACAGCGTTATATACTTCTATTTCGAGTAATTAAATTATTATTTCTACTTCACACTTGATAATTTTTTTCGTTCTTTTTGTGCAAGTATAACTTCCTTGAATGATGTAATGCAAATCTGATGTAAAAAGAAAAATGCTGGAGTATGGCCGGTGACCTTTAACAGTCAGTGGAAGTTGCTTACCCGGCCTGTGCATCCTGTCCACTCTTTTAGGTTGTAATTAGAAAGAAAATAAAGTTGGAAACAAGAACGAACAGAGTTTCATTGTATTTTCACCATTGATATCTGACAGCATTTTGTTTTGTTTCTACCTTAGTGACTCGTTATATAACAAAGTTGATGGTAGTCCATTTAGTCTTTCTGATGTTATTTCCATCTTTCATTAGAAGCACGGTGTCTATATGTGTTAGCCAACTGAACGTGTTTAATGGCTCTCCGAATATCTTTCTTTAGTCCATCAGTCTGTCCATCTGCCTTTAATTCACTGGTCTATCCATCAGCCTTTAGTCCACGAGACTATCCATCAGCCTTTAGTCCATCAGTCTATCCATCAGCCTTTAGTCTATCAGTCTATCCATCTGCCTTTAATCCATCAGTCTATCTATCAGTCTTTAATACATTGCAGGTTTATTGCCCAGTCAGTATAGTAGTATATTTGTCTTTAAGTGTATAATGTTTTCTCTAGTTTCATACATTATCTATTTCAAACCCGCTATTCATGTTTTAGGGAACTGTGGTAGCTGGTAGAGTGTCGGACTCGTAATCCAAGGGTCAGCTGCCTCAATTTATTCCTGGGAAAGGCACTTAGCGGACTTGTAAGGGTTAGCTGCCTCAGTGAATACCAGGGAGAGGCACTTAGCTACCGTTTCCTCAGCATGATATGGCCAAAAATGTACCATCAAAACCAACCAACAATAACTTTATTCATTTTGCAAAATAACAACCATAAGTTGCCAAAACATATTATGAATTAGACAACTCAATTGGATATATGTTAAATGTGTTGTTCAGAAAATAATTTGTTTCGTGAAGCTTTTACTATATGAAAAGGTCATTATGTTTTCTATCGCTGAGACAAAATCATCACAACGGTGTACTCACACCTGATATAAATACTATATAACAAAAATCATCTTGCTTTCTGTTATAGTGCAAGTTACATGGGTCATATATGCGCATTTACTCATTTTAAATTAAATATTAATTGTTCTTTTAAAATTTAACACTAATTTTCTTTAACCAAATTCTATTCAATCCTGATTATTGAATGCTCTGCACCTTAGGGGACGTTCATTAATTATGTCAACAATTTTTAGGCAATTTTTTACCCCCCTCCCCCCCCCCCTTGTCAACAACTGTCAAACTTTCAGTGAAAGTAAAATTATGTCAAAAAAATTTACCCCCCATACAAACTAACAATATTTTATACGGCTGGCTTTTATGCTAAAAATAGAATTATGGAAATTGAAAGGTCTACAAATAAATTTTAATATAATTTTTTTTACTTGTTTAACAGATTTCAAATTGACTATAACACTTTGAATTCATGAAAAAATCGAGACTTTATATTCTAGCTTTTATCATCTTCCCATGGGGAAGCCAATTTCTTATTTTTTGATTTATTAAATTTATTGTAAAAAATAACATTGTTGACGTCAGTTTATCTTGAACTCCCCCCTCCCCCATGTCAACAATTGTCAAACTTCTTCAAATCCCCTCCCCCCCCCCCATTTTGTTGACATAATTAATGGATGACCCCTTAACTGTCATCAAGAAACTTCTAGACGAAAATTATCTATCGCTATGGACGTTTATAATGGTGGCCATGTACTAAACTTGGGTCAAAATAAGAGCGCGTCGAGTAGAATCGTCGCAATCGAGGGTAGTACGAATGTGTTTATCAATATGCGTAGCTTTCATTGTGACATCACAGCGCGCGACATTCAATCCGGATTGTACTTGGTCACACCAGTTCATTTCGTCCAAAAATGTATACGTACTTTAACATTGATTTTGCCTTATGTACCTCTCGGCGCGTCTAGATAATGACCTTCCAAAGGAATATGGATGTATGTGAATCCAAATGAAGCGAATACTCGCCACTTAAAGGTATGTAGAATTAAATTCTAAAAAATGACACATATTACTGAAATAGTCGGTGTTGAATGCCTACATGCCCCGTGTAACTTGTACTATAGAAAACATCATCGCGTAGGTGTGCCCATACCATATACAAGTGCATTTTAATCATTAAGTCATTTCGAGTTTGTTTCAATAATCTGGTAGCGACTCTCTAAAACTGAAAACTCCAAACGACCTATTATGCTCACATCCACTCTGGTTTCCAAGCGAAGCATAGTATGCGCAAGCGTCTCAAGATGGTATGTTCCAACTTTAGGGACAGCAGGTTGATTATTTTATTCTAAGTCAGAAATTGTATAGATCAAACAGGATACACATCACCTAAATGTCTTGGTAACTACTCAGTACTGAGTATAAAGTTTTAAGAAATTACCTGAAATTCGTTCTGTTGATTTGTCTCTAGTTAATATGTTCTCTGTTTAAGTGTAAGATGAACTTGATCAGTTGTGTTTGATATTGCAGATTTATCTCACGTGAGCTATACTTGCCATTGTGCATAAACATGCACAAGGACTCAGTGTGACTATAAGGTAGTTTCACGTTTTAAGCACTAATGAATTAGTTTCGTTCAACGAGGCTATCTGGTGGATTTGAGAACTCTGCGCCGAGCAAGTTAGGTAGATGCCTGTGTAAGCGATTATTACTGATAGGTGTCATTCAGTTCTTTCTTTCCTTATTTCTTTTGTGCTCAAAAAGTACACTAATTTTATCATAAACTCTGTCGGCTACCTTTGTGCATAGACAATACACGTAAAACGCCCAGTATATATTGTAGATATGGTTAAATATACTAGCAAAGAAGTGGGCAATCCATACCCATTTTGATTATCAGTGTGCGATCATCAAGGTCCGAAGACTTAGTCTAGAAGCCGATACCTTTATAACGTTTATGAACAGAGCATATTATAGGGTCAGTGGAATACCTTTATTGGGGTTATATACAGTGTGCATATTATAAGATCTGTGCAAAATGCAAAACATATGAAATTGTGCATTTATGTCATCTAAGTTTTTATTAACAATGTCTACTGGCCTCTTCACCAAATCGGGACTATACCGTAAAAGTCACACGAGAGTCTGTTTGGGCAAGACTAATGATCGTAACATACCAAACGAGGCTTACAGAACGTTCCGGTAAGGTCGCTGATTCGTTTACAGGTTAATCGGCTTTCGCAATGAAACTCAGGTCACATGAAAGCACAGCAGTGATATAATTGTGGAATGTACATCAATGCTTATGTGTGAAATGATGTAGTAAAGCCAAATATATAAATTTCGTTGTAAATATTCCGATATTTTCCTGTTGTTTATATAAAATCTTCTCACGACAACGAAAACCAGATCACTGCGCAGAAGTATACGCGTTGAACTGTACCATCAACCTTTAAATTAAAGCGAAACATGTCAGTTGCTTAGAAGTTCAAGGTCAACAAAAATTAAATGTATAACAGCCAGGAAGAAAGTTATAAATTCAAAAGAGTTATACATTAGCCTTACGTCAAATTTGATGCCAATCGCATTATGACGTCATAATTTTGATGTTTTACCTTGTAATATGTATATACTTGATGCAGATTATCCACAAAAGGCACAATTTTGTCATTTTTCCAGACTGATATCTGCATATCCTATATGCAGATACGGTCTGGGAAGGACGAGACCAATTCATTTAGAAAGTTGTAGATAAAATTGAGAGCACGAACGCAAGGCATAGAATTTCCCATTCCCCGCCCTCACTCGGTCCGTCACTAAGGAATCAGATCCCTCGCGCTCAGTAATCTCACTTTCACCTATTGCTATCTAGAAGGCAACCACTTTTGTCTTCGATGTTTACATAAAAATGACGTCAATGTTCAACGTTATTTTCATGTTGGTATAGAGCAATTTGATATACCAATATTATTGGTATATCAAATTGTGATCCACCCATGGCGCAATAATACGCATATGTAAACATTCTCGCGACCGTATGCAGTTGATTCTAGACCAATGATGAATTTCCATTCTACAGAACTGGTATCAGGCAAAGTTAATCGCCACCAAAAGATTATTAGCATCGTAATTTTGTTTTTCTAGCACGTCTAACAGTACGGTAAAGGGCATATTTTAGCTTTTCCATTTGAATTTAGTTTAGGCGTATCATCTTCTCGGAGTGATGCGTTATCAAATTAGCCATCAGGTATTTCATCAAAAACTATTTTGTCTTCAGTTGTGAACATTCCAACGCATGCAACAGCGGCTGCAAGCTTTTTATGTAATACGGGTTGTTGTCTTTACACTCTAAGTTATGATACTTTGCCTCATCGGCTTTGCACCATCTCTGGTATTTCATTTGTTTGAGCCTCCTCTGGATATGGCTGCGGTTACTCTGGTTGCGGTTGCGGCTGCGGTTCATGGTCTTCTTTTGCAATATCGTGTCTACGTCATCAAAACGCAAGCCAACCGCCGCATAACAATTACGTTTTCTGATTTTATTCTGCAGTTGTCGCTTGTTTTTGAAACTTTTACTTCTGACATGTTTATCATTGCATTCGCCGTCATTTATGTGATCCCGATGTTCCAACGCTGACGTTTTTCTACGTTTGATTTTTCTTGTCTTTATAATTTTTTCGACTGTAGGAGAGCGCAATTCATCGATAATAGCGTTTATTATATACTCATTTTTTTCTCTGTTAACTTTACATTGTCAGAATCGTGCAATATTTTACGATATTGAACTCGCGCGTTTAATTCATATTGCATTCAGGCGAATAAAAGAACTTTCCATTGTAAACAAACAATTTGTTTCTGAATGAGCTAAGCATAAACTGTCTTCTTTAGCTGGTAATAAGAATGGGGAAAAATATACTTACAGTTTTACATCCTGAATTTCCTCAAAATGTACTTTCTTAGTTCTGCAAATCCGAATTACATGAACCATGTAATGGACTCTCAAGCATGATTACACATTTCGAAATTGTACTGTAATTTCGACTACTGAGTATATTCCAAGTGCAGTTACATCCTCCTTACTGCACTCAAAATGACATAAACATTAAATTCCGCAGCGTCTTTTCGATAATTGCAAATGAAAGACTTCATATTTTTCCCACATTATGATTTGAATCATTTATGACAGAACAGAAACACGCTTGCCGATGACAACACACTTCTATCTCGCTACTTCAATCCGATGTATTTCATGCAGAATTGGCACAGACGCTGCAGTAAATCGACGTACTTCATGTAGATAAATCCAGTCCATAATCACGAAATTTCGTCGAATCGAGAAAAATACCAAAATCTATCCATTCCAGATCAAATGGAAAAGTTGTTGCAATGCGCATTCATTCACAATATGCCTCCAAATTTAAATTTTAAGTAGACCAAAATGCCATTTTCTTTCGAAACTTATGTCTAGCGCGCGACCAAGTTCAAATTTATCTGGGCGTAGTTACGTGCGCATTAATAATGTTGTGTAATGATGAATCTGAGCTTGTGTATTTAGTTTGGAATACGGCATACACTCAGTTACTTTGTTTCTTGTAGTGTATTTTTGATTATATAATTAAGCCTTGGGTAAAACAAGAAAATAAGCATATAATAAAAAGGTTACTGCATTTGTATGGGAAAATATGAACTCGTTTTGTCGGATGGATATACTCCACTCCCAAGGTCGTGCAGTATACCCATCCGAAAAACTCGTTCATATTTTCCCACACAAATGCAGTAACCTATAATTATTAGTACCTTAGTGTTTTTTTTTCAAGTGCGTCTGAGACCTTATATTTGCAAAACTATTGGACCACTTCATATTTGTCCTCTGGTTATTGTATTACTTGTGGTGGGGAGGTGTGTGTAGGTGGATTGATGACCCCCCCCCGTAATTAAAATACAACAATTTAATCAATTGCATAAACAAAAAATTACACGTGAATAATTCGCCATCTCTCTGAAATAGAGTTACAAAAATATGCGAGTTTCAGTGAGCCGTTCTGTTGCTGATAGAAACATTTTTCATCATATGATTGAGTGAAAGATCGAACTCAGATTGCCTGGCATGATAGCATCAACTGGTGCTTCCGGTCCTTTCCCAATCCCTGCTGGTGATAGGTCAGCGTTTCCGTTTCTTTCCTTCTCACTCTCCCTCTACTAGCCTCTTCGTTTTTCATCGACCTCTTAGTTACGGACTGCGCTCTCTGTTCCACTGACAGTCAGGTATGTGTAGAGCTATTTTCTTTCCCTTTGAAAAAATCAATAAATATAGCATCCAACCTAAATGCACGATTGATTTATCTTCTCCTGGGATCAACCAAGATTCTCTCTGTCTCTCTGTCTCTGTCTGTCTGTCTCTGTCTGTCTGTCTGTCTCTCCTTTCTTTGCGTCAGATATCGCCTATCGAATTCAACAGGCTAGCAATGGTAACTCGCACTTAATACACAATAACCTATTAATATCATTCTACATCCTGATAGCGGCTACTGCATTGAGTACCATGACATAATTAGCCTCCTCTGACACTATCATTGTCACGCTGGGATATAAATTACCAGTTGAACTAGCCACATGTTAACTCGATTTTCGGTTGAAGAGAATTCACAACTTAATTACACACGAATTAATGGACTTCACTTCTTGTCCTAACCAGGTTAATTGCTAATTAGTGATTCACTGACACAGATTTCCAGTCAAGGGAAAATCAGTCCTCAACATATATGATATAAAATTATTTAAGACTAATAATTTACATATTCGCACAATTTGCATCAGACGAAATGCATGACATCTTACTACAAACTCTAAACCAGAATTCATTCATACAACGAAATATTATAAGACCTTCTTACAAAACGAATCATAAAACATGCGCTTATTATTTTTGAACTCAAGGAAAAACTGAATTATGAATTTAAAATGAATAAATTCAGCAATAATTTCAAACTTACATCAATGAATACATATTGCGTGCAAATGAGACTAACCTGATGTTTAATCCAAGAACAGTACGTCCTTATGAAGTCAGATTCTGTGTCCCTCACTTCCCGACACAATCTAACGAGAAATCTCTTATTTCCCGGAGTCAACTTCTTGTCTACTTGTAGAACTTAGACTGCTGAATTATACGAGCTATTCTAAAACCCTTGAATTCCATCTATGACCACACGTTATCGTTTAGCTTAGCCAATCAGGGTTACTACTTTACCCGTCCGAAATCGTATTAGTCACATAAAAGTCAGAAAAAATTTTCTATTCCGCTTTTATTAATAATTATTCTGGAAAATATCATTTTATGGCACCTGTTTCAAATGGACCACAACTTCTTAAAATACCCTCGCGGGGTGCATGTCACTTTGGACACTTTACCGCTACGACCTCACGTTAACATCGCGCCCCCTGACTGTTCTAACTGTTAACAAACGGGTCCTAATTAAAACTCATTTCATGCCCTAAACAGAACAGATTAATTATTGCAAGTTGTCAAGCTAACTCAAATCTTAATGGGTACATGCCACGCGGTCCCCAACACAATTTACTACGAAATCTCTACAAAACATGGTTATTTTCTGGTGGTTCTACATAATTTGCACAGATGTAATTCGCATTTGATCGTAAAGTATTTTTGATAATGTTATAAAACGATCACTTGCATTCCAAATAAATTAGAGCGTTATATAATTTTCACCTGGTTATCTGCGTTTTATAGACAATTTTCAGTTTATGGGGGTCTTGCAAGACGAATGTGACAAAAATATGAAAATGTTTCGATATACCTCGAATTTGGAGACCATCTTGACTTTGTGACGTGCATAGGAATTTACCCGTATGACTCGATGTCGTCGAGGGATAAATTTGATGAAACGGGTCCTCCGCAGAAAAAAAAAAAGATTTCTTTAGTCAGCTTAACAATAGTGGTGTTTATGACGCCGTCTACGAATATGCCTGCAACGTCTGGAACAAATTCCAAATTAAAATAAACCTTGGCGAATATAATGACCTGTATGCGAAAACTGACGCTTTTTGAAAATTTTCGTGATATATGCATGTTTTACTAAGGAATAGATTCTGCTTAGTGTTAAATACGCAGTAGCCTGTCTTGGGATGCCACACTCAAGATGTCAATGGTGCAGCTGGAATTGATTATGGACATCAACATTATCGGAGCAAGACTTCGCGGCGTGATTTCTATGTTTGCCTAAAGACATTCTGTCACCAAAAATAAATATCTGCCCGATTACGACTCCAAGTAACCTATGAAGTACATTGTCTACTTAGAATCCAATAATCTTTACAATCTTTACAAAATGGTCATGTCGGAAAAGTTGCCTGTAGATAGCTTTTCCTGGATGTCACCAGAACAGCTTACCGAAGAATCCTTGCAGAACTACGATGACACTGGCTGTATTTTGGAAGTTGATCTTGAGTATCTTGATGAACTTCATGACTTTCATAATATAACTATAACTGTGAACAACGCTGTGTTAAGTTCCCATACTTTGATGCTAAATGAAAAAGTGGGTGTTGTCAATTTTTAATGTTACAAAGCTGACTCCATTGTGATTGTTAGACCCAGTTTGTGGTTCACTACAAGAATCTGAAGCAACATCTGTACCTGGGTTTGCATCTGATTGGAATTCGTAGCGTGACCAATTTCAGACAAAAAAGCCTGGTTGGAAACTTATATCGATTTTGACACTACAAAGAGAGCCAAGGCCAGAACTGACTTTGAAAAGAAATTCTTTAAATAGTTGAACAATTCTGTATGTGGCAAAAAGATGGAAAGCATTAGAATCGAGCAACGTAGAAATAGTCAACAAACAAGAACGGCGTGACAATTGGTTGCAGATCCTGGTTTTGTCGCAGATATCCAACATTGTTTATAATTTTGGAATCAAAATTCACATTTAGTTTATGCACCACCGTTGATCTGTTAGGCGCAAAATATGCTGTATGCATTTTGTATGTATATCATAAAATGTTATGTCCAACATGAATGAGCTTACTTATCGTAATATCTTTAATTCAGTACTTTACCACTCAGCCTTTGTATACTGTATTAACTAATTACTGCACAAATGATCAAACCCTTCCCACATTGCCTTAAACGTTTATGATATCGTAATAACTAATAAGTTATTTAGCCTCTAAATGGTTAAATATACTCTGATGCACATACGAGCAAGCTTTACAAGGATTAGTTCCAGTAACCACACTGGGATATAGTTTCTCAAAGACACGACTTACGTCTTCATTAGAAAGATCGGCAGCGATGTTCAGTTAAACACAACCTGAGGTAGCTATTTTTTCCTATTACATGGACAACATTTACCGTTATTGACATTGAAACACTTTGCAATGGCACAATAAAACGTTTTACTGGCAAGCCCGCGGACAGGATTTGTGGACGCTATGAAAAATTCTCCAGTAGGCCCCTATGAATGACCAAAAATTCTTCTCTTCAGCCTTGAGAATCCCAACGTTCCCTCTAAGCTGCGCGCGCGCGCAGCTGCGCAGCTGCTCAGACATCCCCGCGCAGCAGATCAAAATTACCAAATATTCAATCCAACATTAATGCTAAAATCTATCCAAAATTATCAATCTTGTTGCAGTAAGAAGACCTTACTAATGCTAGACGGATTGAAATTTTGGCGGAATGCTCGCCAAGCAAATCCCGCTAATATCACCCAATTAAAGGACGTCGTTCATTCCCCTGGCCAATCACAAGCGGTGTATGTTGCATTGTCGGTTTCACTTATAGGAATATATTTCGCTTTGAATAAAAACGCGCCATTCTGATGCTCCTTTTGAGAAGTAAATTCTGTTTTATCATCCGCAAAGCAAACCGCAAGAAAGTCCACCGGAGGAAAGGCTCCGAGAAAGCAATTGGCAACCAAGGCTGCTCGTAAGAGTTCATTTCATTCAGTTTGGATACTTGCGTTGAATGATTGTTGCATTTTAATTTAAACAATTAATTTTTATTATATTTTTTTACATCTTCTTATTTTAATGTCAAAAGATGACGCAGACACAAAGCATAATAAGGCGGCCACTAGTGCTTTTAAATCAGCATTGTTGAAAGAACTTGTTGAAACTGAAACGGTAGAATCGAAAATTTCGAAGCATGTGGAATTAGGAAATATTTTTCATTTTTCTGAGGACGACGGTGTTGTTTGTAAAGTATGTGCCGAGGCTAAAGCGAGTGGTTATTTTGCGACTGGAAAAACTTGGGATATGTGGAAATTGGATTATCTAAAGAGACATATTACAAAGAAAATCCATTTGGACTCAATAGCGAAATTAAAAACAACTCAAGCTGGAGCTGGAATCAACTTCTTTCTGACGGAGTCAAAGGATGATCGACATATGCGAATCGAAGTGAATGATCGCCAACGAAGTAACGGTGAGCAAGCGAAGGTTCTTATGGATAGTGTCTTGTTGGCCCTCTCAATGAACGCTTCGATGCTGTCAGTAACGGATATTCATGATCACATGGCTAAATATTTCAAACTTCGTGATAGCTGGAGAAGTAAAAATTATGCATTTGAGTTTGTTGAATGTATCGACTCGGTTGTCAAAGAGATATGTATGCAGGAAATTCGAGTCTAAATTCCATACACTTATTGTAGACGATCCTAAGGTTTATAGAGCGTGTCTGCCTGCACTTACAAGAAAGATTCCCAGATGGCGAATTAAGAGAGTGGGCAGCGTTTGATACTCAGGCGATTCAGAATCAAACAAACTTTGATTACGTGAAAGCTGAACTAAGCAAATCAGAGACGAAATACGAACATTTACTAGGCCTAGCTGGAGAAACGACACATGCAAAGCTTTCATCGGAATATAATGATCTAAAATTTATTTTAAAGGAAAAACTCCAATCTGGAAGTTTAAAAACTTTTGCGGATGTTATTTGCTTCGTGCTAACAGAGGAGAAGGTTTCAACCATGGTGACATTTGTGGATATATGTGGTACATTTCAAGCTACGAGTGCTGATGCTGAACGTGGTTTTAGTCTGATGAACAATATCAAAACAAAACTGCGTAACAGACTTGAGGTTGACCATTAGGACACGATTATGCGAATTAAATTTTATCTAACAAGGGGACAAACCGTGGATCTTGATCGGGTATACAAATTTTGGAAGGGTACAAAAGCAGAAGAGAGCACACTATATAGACATTATTGGGGAGCTTATTCTTACTCAATTTCTTTTCAAAGTACATAATACCATGTAAGTACGAATTACGAAAAATATATAAATTTATCATTAAAAAATTGTTGATTTAATTTTTCTATTACGTGTTGATTCGTAATAATTTTAGTGTATTATGCATTATTTTTGGTAATTTGTTTTATGATGATCTAAAAATTTTGCTCAAGTCACCGTAATGCTTGCACAATGCAGCGCTCATAGCGGGCACATCTACCATTCGCTTAGAGGGAACGTTGCTTGGGACCCCGGTAGATGTGGGACCAGGAATTTCGCCCTAGTTGCCCTAGTCTGTGCGTGGCCCTGATTACTGGTCTTATCACTATTGGAAATTTGAGCATGAGAGATTTCATACCCTAACACGTGACACAACAAATACCTGACACAACAAATCTAGAGCATAACACTTGTCATGGTTCTTTAGTGTGTAAATTTTAAATATCATTCTTTGGTCAACTTTGTTGTCGTTATTTTGGCAGTTTCATGTTTAAATTTGTATGTAACTTTTATTTTATATGTTTAAAACCATTTTTAAAAATCTAATTTTTGTTTAAATTTCATTTAAAATAAATTTATGAACGTATTAATATTTCAAACATATTTTCAGATACAATTTATCTTGCTCTAGAAAATAAATTTGACTGCATTGAAAAATTCCTATAATTAAGGAAAATATTCAAATATTTGGTCCAAAAGATGCACCCTGCTAAACACTATCAATATATACTTTCTGACAGTTGTCACACTCCTTGTTTTCGATGAAGATCAATAAGATTTCATGACTAAAGGTGAAATATCTGTGGCTTGCAAATATAATAGTGCCACTAAAATTGGACATAAATAAACTGGCCTGATAATGACGCGGGTCACATTATTACCTTCGGATTAGTATCCCCAGATAAGTACTGCCGAATGTAGTTGAATCTAATTTTAGAGGATTTTTTCCTCTCCTGTTTTGGTGGTGATCCGGGGATTATATTTAGGCATTCCTGGTATTTACCTAAATAAAAGTGTTTATTCTCTAGAAAATGAGCATTATAATGTGACTGTGTGTTTTTTTGCGACAGCGTACAGTGAGTAATCAGGCCTTACTGCAGACCCAGAAGTAAAATCTGTGACCCAGTTGTGCCTCTCCAAAATGCGTGTTAACCTATGACAAGAATTTCATCGCGAGTACACCTTTGAAGATATTTCGATTTATATATAATTTATTGGATACAGACGCACTGAAAAGTTCAGTACTGACAAATATACGCAGGGACAATGTATTGAAAACTAATTGTGACATGAGTCTTGTCAGTATGTTACCCTTACCTCGTCTTTGGAGATACTTTAGATTAACGTATGATTTATTAGGATTTGGACACAGTGAAAAGTTCAGCATTGACAAATAAATGTAGAGACTATATAGAGAAAATAAGTGTAACCCGTGTCCATGTTTTAAAAAATAGAAGAAAATCACGGAGACTACTGTAGAGTGTGAAGTAATTCGGACAATCACCTCCAATATGTTATTCTATTTGCATAAAACCCGTTAGTTTTTCTAATAGAAACTAAGCCTCTTTGAATCAGAACACACTTGGAATCTTCCGCCAATAATTGGAGAAATACTTCGTAATATGACAGCAGCTACCATTGCATCTATATTAGCTCTGAATCGAATACCAAAGTTTCCTAATCAAATATTCGACGAGTGCATTCGAATAGGATTCGAATATCAATCAATATTAATCAAGATATAAAATACATCCCCTTTCCTTTATGTTCTCGACATTTATTGACACCCTCATCCCACTCCCAGCCAAGCCGCAATAAAATAGCAGATAATGCGGGGACGATTTAAAAACGTTTCTTTGGGACTGATTTGTTCACTATCAAAATCGACATTTGGCCCATTCAGTTAAATAAAGTTGGACATGTTGATTGTAGGTCTCCAGAATTTGTCATACAAGCATATACCGATTGTATTCCTTGGGACTGACTTTTTGACCGAAAAAAATGCCTAAAACGGACACATGTGATCTTCTGCTATGCCACAAGAACCTGAAATTCAGACTTGATAAAGAATTGTTAACTGAAACCCATACGTGGGTTTTGACGTCATCCTATATATGATATGTACTTTATTAGTGGTATTATTGGTATATTTTGACGTAAGCCGTGTGCGGATATCTCACCGAGTCACGCGAGAGGTCCAATTGAACTAGATTTGTAAGAGAGACCCTGATCAGCCTGAACATTATACGAGTAGCAATAAATTAAGGTAAATTTTGTTATGGAGTTCGTTTCGATAGCATTGCCAAAGATTAGGATGCATTTAAAGTAAGGTTTTGTAAATTGTGATTGTATAATTAATAGCTGTGTTGCAAATTGTGACTATATAATTAATAGCTATGTTGCAAATTGTGATTGCATAATTAATATCAATGTTGCAAAAATTGTGATTGTATAATTAACAGCTATGTTGCAAATTGTGATTGCATAATTAATAGTTGTGTTGCAAATTGTGATTGTATAATTAATAGTTATGCTGCAAAGTGTGATCGTATAAATTAATAGCTATGTTGCAAATTGTGATTGTATAATCAATAGCTATGTTGCAAATTGTGATTATATAATTAATAGCTGTGCTACAGGCTAAGTCGTAAGTGTTCACAAATATCAACGTTAATTTCGAGATAATGCTGAGTGTGAAGCTGACATAATAGAATCATATAATGTTTCTGCAGTAATTACTCCGCGCTACTCATGGCTCAAACTCTAACCGGATTTATTGCTGCCGAAAGGCTCTATTGACCCCAAGATCATCCAGACCGTTGTAAATCATATTTAGGCATTAGCACCCGATGCTACCTTATATCTATGATCACAGATTAAAATCCAAACATAAAACCAGGGAAAAAGAATCAGATTGTATTTTGCGGTAGAGAAGTTCTTTGTTGTGGCATTATCGGAATATTTTGATAGAAGCCGAGTGCCTACATTGTAACATTATGAGTCGTGCCTTGCATCACTGTAAGAAAAGAATTCCTCCAGCGCATTTGGCCAAATCTTCCGCATACAGATGCAATCTAAACTGATTGTGATGCAGTTATCAAATTGTACGGTTTTCTCCAGGTGACATTTTTATTTCCAGCTTTACGGCTTTGTGGCGCAACTATTATACTAGCCAAGGGACGTAACCATCTGTGAGGGGTGTAATTATGCAACTTTACAGTAGGTCTGATTATGTATGAAATACGATTGAAAAGAATGGAGTCAAAGCTTAATGTTTGCAAATACCTTCAGAAGCGACAGCTGCTTGAATGAAGATGTAAAGAAAAACTCCTTTGCTTTTCTTGTTTTGAACCTATTTGCCAAAAACTCTTTGAATGAAAATAAATCTCTGAACTGGCAGCGAAGTGCCGGACTCTCAGCGGCAGTAAGTTAATCGTCAAATGTGCGAAACCTGTTGTTATCTCTAAAGTGGAAACCATGACACTTTAAATGCAGTTAAGAAACTGGGCCATGTTTCAAAGATACTTGTCTCTTTCTAAACCACAAGCAAACACAATCCTCTTCAGATCGTGTAAATGTAGCTTTGAGGTCTTCTCATGTTGATTTTAGGTGGTGTTCAAAGATCCAGTGACTCTTCCCTGTTTGTTTAAAGTACTTACGTTCTGGAGTGGGTCGTCTATTTAGGGATTCAAGAAGTGCCAGTTGGTAGTAATTAGGTGATTGGGTGCACCAAAGATGAGAGCAGTTTATATGTAGCTTCCCCCTTATTGACAACGAGTTCATTAGAGAGAGCGGACGGGGAGAAGGAAGGGAGAAACTGCTTCTTACAGTAGGAAATACTTCTGTTTCTATGTAGACTAATTAATTTTTAAAGTTCTAATATTTTTCTCCAAACCTATGTTATAATAAAAATTTCGACCATATTTCTTCAATTATCCCCGCTTCTAAACGATTCCCCACTAACTTTATCAGGACTGATTAAAGTGTGGGCTGAAGGAGGACTCAGAAGGGGAGGGGGGGGGCCGCGGGCTTTCATGATCGAAAGATCAAGCGTGTAGTAAAGGCAAGATACCAGATTACTGAGCTTGTTTATGCAGACGTATAAAATGTTTTTTGTTTTTTTTAATAAAAAAAGAAGACAATCGCAACATATAGGGCCTTCCTATTAGCTAGCAACTTTCTTGAATGTTGCAACAGTGCATCAATATGTTACATATAGCACATTTGCTCGCAGTCCATCTATTCGCACGGGTGAACCTTATCACATCTCTGGTCTGTTCAACACCGTATTTAATGAGCATGTCTCGTTTAAGGGCGTACCAATATTGGTGGCTGTTTTAACACATATTCAACTCAAGATAGAGCTCTCTAAATGAGTTCTACAATTGAATTAGAGAGCTCTACATACCAACGAGACACCTCTCTCT
>JAECUM010069920.1:7500-21288 GCA_016617855.1 Megalonaias nervosa | reverse complement strand
ATATATACTATGGAACGTGAATCTTACTTGATTTTACTGTGAACTAATTTTCTTCTGAATTGAATTTACATTTCCCCTTTATCTTTGTTAGCAATATTATAAAAACTTCGCATGGCGTCTAAACTGTCATAATTTTAGCTGCCACGTAATGAATACAAAATTAGGGGACAAACCTCTCAAACATATTTCGTCGATTTGTGCATATAAAACAAAATGCCTTCTGCACAGCGTGGAGGGTGTAGATGGAATATAAATATTGTTCCTAAGTGTTCAAAAAAGCAATTATATAAAGACATCGTCTCGAAGTATCATGTGATGTTGTATCATTATTTCATGTTAAACATCACCCTTTCTCATGAAGAAGACAGTGTTTCACCACGTACTTGATGCAGATTGTTGTAATTAAATGTTTTCTTGCCAATACGTTCGCTGGCAAAATGTTACTAAGTACATTAATGGTGTTCCAGATACACAAGGGCAAGATATGTCACAAAATTTTAAACTTGATAAAATCTGCTTAGACAAGCAGGATACCAGTCAGGCTACTTTGGGAGATTTTAAAAGAATGTGTTAACAATAGGAATTACGAATACTTGTTTATTAAATTTTGATTAACGGTGGCACTCTTTATCTATAGATTTTATCTGGCGCTATATGTCATTAAGATTAATTTGTGGTTTTTGCGGATTTTATATCATTTTAGAATGGAAAAGTGAGAAAATGAATATGCAATACAAATTTGTTTTCCCATTACAGCTACTAGTTTCCTTTGAATGATACTTTTGAAAATAAAAGACATTTTATAGTAAACAAGATACGTTGTCAATTTTGTTCAAAAATACATCCATCGACAAGTCACTTCTATACTGCATGTATGTGAAATATTATAAGAGAAGCTCTAAATCTGTAACTATTTAGAGCAGGGACAATTACTCTTTCATCTACCGTAATCTAAGGCGACCATTGTTTCATCAAGAAAACTAGAATTGTAACTTATAAGCAATAGATGATTCTTTGATTTAAAAAAAATATTAACACATATTTCACCCCATTGTGTCATTTATTTTTTACATTTCTGAAAGTCTTTCTTTCTCTTTCTCTCAACTGCAAATGTTTCTATTTTCCTAGCACTGCACACACGAACAGCGTCATGCCCATCTGCAATCGTACCATATATGCCATAATGCATAGCAATATGTTTAACAGTATTTCTAGAATGACCGTAAACCTTTGAAACTGTGTATTGAAAATTAGTTTGATTCAGTATTTTCTAACTGAAAAGGATGCGATTACTGCAACACAAAATATAAATAAATTAACCATCATGTACACAATTGCATATAAACAGTGTACACGTACATGACATTCTTGTCAATATGCCTTTTTTATGCTAATAAATGCATATACCGTATGAATGTAGGCTAGTAAGATTCAAATAGCTATGACTGCATATTTTGGCACGATTTTAAACAGATAAAGTGTAGATCCGGACTGTCTTTACCATGATTTGTATGAGTACCTTGGGATATCCGAACTAACGTGTGAGCTCTACAAGAAAGTACAACTTATCTCAATAAGAATGTGTGGATATTCTAAATATATCTCCCAGCACCTTAGCTATTCGATGTTCGGACACTCGATGTACCTTATGGTAACGGGATTCTTCAGGTAGCACACATCAGTTGCACACCTGTGAAGCAAACCGTCTAATAAGAAGATTAGTTACCAGTGACGCTGAAGCAAATTAAACCATAACAACTGCTCGTTTTCAACAGCATAAAAACATTTTTATTTTAAAGTGCTTTGAGTTTTTTATCTGCCAAACACTTGAACATACCGAAATAAAGTTTCTTAGAAACTGGAAAACATTTGCTTTTTAATTGGCGTCTGACATTTAAAAAGAACAGGCGACTTGATTTCACCTACTTCATATAGTTGATTTCTCCCTGTTAATACCTCACGTTCGGCAATATATCGGTTTAACACGTGCAAATGTTTTATGACCGGATGTTTCGTCACAATGTATGCGCGTTCAAATAAACATTTACCACATCAACAATATATTTTATTGTAACATATCAGCTATATTCAACAAAGCAATGTTTCTTATTTATTGTCCAGATAGGTATGGTAAATATGACAGGGAATTGTCGGCAATATTTAATCAATCACACATCGATGAAATGTATAAAGAATACTTTGATTTAAACTGGAGGACAATCTCGTTTTCATGGTGAATTTAACAGCTGCCAATTTTATTTCAGTTTCTCCGTTTAATTAATTCAGGCATCTGCAGCCACTTAGTCTTTTTAGCCTAAATGGTCCAATAACTTAGAAAAAAGTTTGTTAAGCATTCATTTTGTACAACTTTAGCTAAAGCGTTGCTATACCTTTATAGGCCATAACCTATGCAACGTGTGGCTAAGCTTTGATCGTGGATGACTTGAACCATCACTTATTTAACCATTCATAGTTCAAACATTATCCAAACTCTATATAAACCCCAAGAGTCCATCACATGAAAGGCTTTTTCTTAACTCCTCTCAGTAATGTTACTCAATTATGCCACTCTCCATTTTGCTATGTACTAGTCGTCCATATATAGATTCATACGAATGACACGTTACGTATTGCAAAGCAGTTATGCATAATTCCCTTAGTATGTTATGTTTCACACTGTGAAATTTGACATTTTTGCAAATTATATTTGGATATTGCCCTTCAGCTTTGCCACTCTAAGTATTGAAGAAATTATATATATATATATGTATATATATATATATATATATATATATATATATATATATATATATATATATATATATATATATATGTATATATATATATATATATATATATATATATATATATATATATATATATATATATATATATTCTCTCGTTGTTAGTGCAGTTACCCATACCGTACCTTTATAGCAATAATTGTGGTGATATTTGATGTTATTGGACATTACAACGATTATGGATTTTAGTAAGGACTAAGAAAAAATATTTCAAACTACCATACAACAGGGAAAAGATTTAATATATTGCCAGATTTAAAATAAAATTGAGAACGAAGGCAGAAAACATGAGTGTGATCGAATTATGAACCGTTGTATTTATTATCCGGTGTTCGAAAACAACAATATACACTATACAATATACTTTAAACAACCGTCACAGTGTTAATACATTTAGGTAAGGCTGTCATCTATCCAATTGAGTGCAATACTTTGTAACATGCAGCTTATCGCCACGCATGCCATATTATGCCTTTCAGGCATGGCAAGTTCTGAAGCATCTACAACGAATGTGTCTTACACCAGCAAACCTTTGGAATGGAAAGATAAATATGGCACTTTCAGGGAGGTTCTCCCAATACTATATTTGTGGACGCGGGCATCCAATTGATTAGATAAACACCATTGACACTAGTAGTCTATACTGGTTCATCCAAGACATTTAAAAACCTCACAGACGAGTTTGCAAGCACATACGGGGGCTGCTGCTGATATGGTGATAACTGATCTGGCGCTCTGATGTGTGAAACGTGCTACCTATTTCAAAATTTAAATGTAACCATGCGTCTAAATGTAAGATGTGGATTATCATAGTTTTACAGTATAGTAAATAAAGATACATTCCATAATTCATTTAGGCAAAACTTTGCAGCGGTAGGGTAGTAAACATTATTTTCGGAAAGAAAAACTTTGCTTAGTGATGACCAATATATTGGTTAAATGTGCATTAATTAATAGGAGTATTGGAGGACAGACAGAACACGCTGGAAACGATTTAAGCACCACTGGGTGTTGTAACAAAATGGTGCTTATAACGGTGTCATTATATTTTATTTTAGAATAAACTTGCTAACTACAATTTAGGTTTGCTTACATGGTGGACATGCAATGTGCCAGCGGTAGGAATTCACTTACCCAGTATTTTGTCGTCACGTATATGGATACGATATTATCCGTATAGTTGGTTTTAATAACGATCAGTTTTAACACTGAACAAGTTGTTTTCTTGTGCCTGTTTCCAAAACGGTACAGTAGTCTTTGTAATAAAACACGCTTGAGCTTATAGCTAAAGCAATATACAGATCAGTTCATCTAGCCGCGAGATCTTTTTGTAAAGCATTTACGATATAGTCATTTGACATATTTCAAGCAGTTACCACAGCTCAGGAGACAATAGTGTCCTAAGCAAATTTCAATTAATTTCTCAACGGAACCCTGTGAAAACATAAAATGATCTGGTAGTAATACAGTCATCAAAATGTAAATTTGCAAAAGACGTATAGTGGCCCCTTACTATAAGCTAGAACTCCGATGATACCGCTACCTTTATGACAATATGAGTCGTGTCATGGAACCCATTACAGTTGCTGAAGTTTGTTTTTGTCTGCGATTTATGCTCTATTGATACAACTATTTTTTTTGCCTAAACGCAACCAGTTAGAATATGTTTCACATCACTAAGTATAATTTGGTTACGGTTTTAATGCCCAGATATATAACTCAGCCTTGTGATAGCATACAGCACCATACAGTAAACATATACAAATGGGCACTTTAATGGCTGCCTTATATGTAAAACAGAGCATCAGTCATATCGTAATTAATCCCGCCGTTACAAAAGTCCTCTGTATTTCTTCATGGACTGATAATGATATAATCAGCAATCGTAGAGGAAACCTTTCGTGACAAATATTGTATTTCTTAGGGAAGGGTAGTGAAAATTGATGAATGGTTCCCTAACCGAAATCAGTGAAATAGAAACTGTATCTGTACAAGAAAATATATAGTTGTTGAAATGAGTTTTTTTAAAGATTCTCATTTATCAGTATATAAACAATAAACCAAGAAAGCAAACAGAAACGGCAAAAACTATTGTACAGTATTTACAATAAAGTAATCTAATTCAGAGTATAAATCTGTGCTACATTTGCTAGAAGAATTTAACTGAAAACCATAGCTTTCTGAAGATATTCTGTTGAACAATATTGTTAAGCAGCACTCATAGTCTAACTCAATAGTGCAAAAACGTTCATATTGACGCTTTAAACTGATACAAGGTATTTGAAAGTTGCACTGATGATAGTCATTAAAAATGTCACATAGTACCGTAACCTTGCAAAAGCCATTAATTTCTCTGGGAGAAGAAAATAAAAAGAACCCCAACACTATTGATACAACTACTACACTACTACACTGCTCCCATTTAAAACAATGTGAACAAATTGATTGGCTTGAAAGCGGTCACCTCGTTGATTCTATTTTAGTTTGCTTTTATGCCGTCTGTACTTTCAACCACTTAAAACATATATCAACTTAAGGAAAAAAAATCTGAATCACTTTTACACGCAGTTTCTCCATAGATTCTAGTCTTGTCCACATGTAGCCGTCCTGGGGGTAAACATTCACGAGTTGAATATGCTACATGTTGTTCTTTTTGTTCTAAGCGTTACAAGGTATTAATTCCAGTCAAACGTTATCAGAACTGTGTCTAAACCTACTATATAAATTTACTGAGGCAACCAATAAAGAAGTTTAACTCGAACTAAGTAAATAATTCATAAAAAGCATCAAACACGCAATCTTAATACTAAACTATGTAAACCCAACCACATAACCTGAGTAAGTTGTGTTAAGCAGCAGTACATTACACAATCCCGACAGAGACGACAATGGAAATCAAATTGACTCAGCAACCATACAGTTATCTAAATGAACTTTGCACAAAAGATAGCATGTAAAGGTAATAAAAAGTCTATTAAACTATACTATTAGTGGACTTTGTGCAGCACGTAACAATTCAGCCAACTAAGATAGTTCCTCGAGAGAACTGCCTCATTTTGTAAGGGAACATTATCGAAGAACAGTATATTATTTGCTCCACGTTGAAACGCAATTAAACAACGTTCATGAGAAACAACAAAAGTCGTTTGACCAGCCCTGGAAAGCATACTATATTTAGGAAAGTTAACGAAATGACAATGCATAACGATTCCTCACCTCGGGTCCTGGTATATATATATATATATATATATATATATATATATATATATATATATATATATATATATATATATATATATATATACTACCAAATTCTATTTTAGTCCATCCTTATATGAAAGAATTTCATCGTAGGATTTCAGTGTACTATCAATGTTAATTGTTTACCATCACTGAACTTTACAACCCTTCCTGAGGAAATATAAGTAAATAATAGTAAATAACATGTTTAATGAGCGTACGCTTTGAACGCCTCACGCAAAAGCAATAACTGTAAAATAGTTAAATTCGATAATAAAACCTGAAAAGATGAACACAATATAAGAATGTAAAATTATGTAAAGCAGAATCGGTAACTTTACCTGCTCAATTTTGCCAACATACGCGGTATATCATGAAAACATTATATTATATTAATACCTGAAGCAATTATATGAATATCGCATGAAAAAGCAATAAATATATAGTCATAAAACAATCTTGAAATAAATACTGTATTTCCTTGAGTAACTTTAATACACAATAGTATACCAGCTTGACCCGGAGGGAAAATAGTAACTTTGCTGATATCAAACATTTATTCTAGCATTTAAGATCCAAGAAAGTGGATGCATTCGACATGTAAGTATATTTGATCATTTAGTTAGACTTTAAGAATCTATCAGGGAAGTCTTCATTAAAGGGAATATAATGAGGAATGGTGTTTTGACTTGTAGAATGATTATGACATCACATGAAAGTGGGATTTAATGAATGGCCTTTTCGATTTAGGTCTATTGGTCGCCTACCTATCTTTATATTTTGCATCCAATGTTTTTAAAGATACAATTTTTATGAAGGTACCACTCTTTCTGAACGCTATCATTAGGATACTACTACTGCTACTACTACTAATAAAAAATAATATGTTTTAAAACTGAAGCTGATCGGTGTATAAATAGGTTACTACGTGACTTTGTAAGAACTATAGGTGTAGCTCTTGACCAAAGGTCATCTAGTAGTGATTAAACATCAAAATTCATAACATGAAATTAAGGATATAAATTTATAACATGAAATTAAGCGTCAATATATTTTCCTCGAAAAAGCGTTCAGAAATTTTCAGAAGGAAAGGGGTTCAAAATTTCCAAATGTAAATCTGGTTGTATGCCATTCTGCCGATCACATCATTCTTGATAGTTCACAACTCCAAACTGAAAATCCTCTTGTCCACATTGGGAACGAAACCACATTTGTGAAGATTTGTTTCTTGATTTTACAGGTTTTCTTCTCGCATGTTACATACCTCAATAGCAATGTAAAATAGCTTTGATTTAACACAAGTCGCAGCAGCCACAGACGAGGGAGCAGATCTCAGTTATTTAGGGTCTTAGTAAGATTTAAACATGGTTATGGATCAATCAGCTTGCAAAAATGTTCTGCAGGTGCACGATCCACAAAGCAAACATGGATTTAGAAATTAGTTGTGTGCTTTTAGAACTTCGGAAAGTCCCACGTTTTGAGGCATATGGATCGGCACTATCTCAGATGAAAGAAACTGGCTCTTCAATATATTTGAAAATTATCACAGGGTCCACCTAGTGTAGTATAAGAATGTTTTTTAAATCCCAAATACCAATCCTTGTATGCTCTGAAACGAAATATCTTCCCATCATTCTGCATATTCACGTGTCCTTTGCAGGACACAGTCTTTCCCATATTGAATACATATATATATATGTTCCCAAGTCGATTATTAACCAACAATAACACTGGTCTTGATCTGATTATGAAAACACAAAGTCGATGAACTCAGGCATCCCTTAGTGACCAATTTTACCCGTATACAGACGATTAGCTATATTTGCTTTATCAAGTAATTAACCAATGTAAATCTGCATCTTTTCTGTAACACTGTTTCATTACAACTTCACTGATGTTTGAAAAGGCACTCACTCACCTATCAGAGATCTTAAGTGCTGGTCGCAAATAGTTTTGCTCCATTAATTACCTTGTTTAAAGAATTTAAAATTATTTCGATATTGTTTATATTTTTATAGTTTGTTGTTTTGGGGCTATAATTGGTACGTATATCAGCTATGCGGGCTTGTTTCATTGTATTAGCATTATGCAGAAGTAGTTTAGTAAAAGTTTAAGCTTTGCTTATGGTCTAGTAGAGGGCTAATAATCTTGATGGTATTTGAATTAATCAGCAAGTCATTTTTCGTTTAATTTATTGCCATACCATTTCTCTGTGTTTTCATTTAACGTAGCATTCACATTTTTTACAGTCATATCGCTACGATGTCTGCAGTTTGACGGTTTATAGTGATGTCTAGCACTGGGGCATCATGCCTCAGACATATAGCGTCATGTCCCACTCAATCACATTACTTTGACACCAGGGCGACCAGTCCTAACACTAATCTCTTAATGCTGAGCGCCAATCGAGGTAGCTGCTAGTAACATTTTATAAGTCTTTGGTATGACTCGGCCGGGGTTCGAACCCTCGACATCCCGCATCCGGGGCGGACTCTCTAAGAACTAGGCCATCGGAGCGGTAGGACGGGATGGTATGAAAGTAATATGATCAAGTATGTATTGTAGAAGAAAGATAAATTCCTGAAATATTAGCCTCCCGCTTCGAACACGTTCCCTGATTACATTACCGTTAAGAAAATAGGTAATAGGCGGAGGAAATGTTGAGCATTCCACTATACATCGGTGAACTTCTGAAGGATCAAGATTAAGCTGCTCTACTAACTTACAAGCAGCATAAACGGAGGCGAAGTGGCTATGTCTCGGAAGACGAAATAATGGGATCTTCTTGCCACTTAAATGTTCCAAGCAAATACAGCAAAGTTGCGCAGGGTGCCCATCCGGAGCTTGTGCAGATGTCATTCGGGTATGGTAGCCATTTTTGCAAATGAGACTGGGCCTACCAGATGTAGAGTGTGAGAAGGTTGACTGTGGAAGGTATCCGGTGTTCTCTTATTTCTTGAGCAGAGATCTTGAAGTGGCGACATTTACTAGTGATGTCAAATTATGCTGTGTTGATCAACCACTTCAACCACGATGAGAGTTGCTGAGGGGTTATGTCCTCCTTCTTAGGAGAACTAGGCATCGTTGAGTTGCAGAGACTGTTTAGTGAGCCTCAGGTAAAGTCTGAGTGCACGTATCAGTTCCTGTTTGGGAGCCTCTTGGGTTGTACCAATGCAGGAGAGACGTCGTATGATGACTGATTTCCCGTCGACGGCAAACAATTCCTAGCGACGAAACCCGTTTGCGTGATAAGGACCCTTGAACAATCTAATCAAAACAATGCTATCTACATCTATTTTTTGTCTAGCATATGATTTATCTAAATTTTGTAATTTTCATTCAGGCTGTAAATTGTACTGATAGTTTTGGATTTGACCTAAGTGACTAGGGTCTGTTTTCGGGATATTAATGAACGCAACATTACGTGGGATCTATAAATATATGTTAATGTACCTCTTGACATAATTATTAGTAGACTTGTTTAAGAGGTTCGGCCTTTTCCCACTTGTCAGGTGGAATCTTAGAAGAGTTACGTTAATTCTTATTGGATGAGTTAGGTCACATGAATAGGTATTTTGAAAACATTAGAATGAGTAGTATGATCTGTCACGTGGAGTCCGCTGTTAACTTCATTCGCAATAAAAGATGTATATGAGGAGGGAACTGAACAATCAAATTTCGTTCGTATTTTAGAGTTATTCTTATATCTTGTGTTCTTGTTGAAATATCAAGTCTGCAGACGTGTTTCAAGTTGTACTTAGATATTAATTGAGAGGACACACATCTGACTTTACGGTTCAGTGGCAATAGAAAGTGCTTATTTTTTGACCATAATATTAATCTCGAACTAGTGTGAATTATTCAAAGGAGTTCAGGACAACGCCAGTCTATCAACGTCACGATTCCTGCCAGACCAGTACATTTCTGGTTTTGAGATTTATACGGAACTTTTCATCCCTGTGGACTTTAATATAACTCTTCCAGAATTATTTGGGATTCACTTCAGAATACTGTAAGTTCCTTTCCTGTTTCTTTTAAAACGTTAATAATTAAATTATTTGTTATGTTTTACGAAACGTTCTGGTTTTGCTCATTCTGTTACTTCGTTTATGAGCATAGAGTCGAAACAACTGAAGGTAGGCTGGTCAACAGAGAGCTCACGTAATTCATGAACTGTGCATGTCCAAGCTAATGTTATCATGATAATGATTTTGCATGAAAGGTGCTTCAGCGAGGTTCTGGATAAAGCTCGAATTTGTTTGAATTCAGCAAAGTCAGAAACAAAGAAATAATCCACTTAAGGAACAATGTGGGTGATTTAGGCCTATGCTAGTAAAAGTTGGACAACAGGTCCAAGCGGTCGCTGTCGTGACCAAGATCCTTTGTCTGTCATGATGAGGTCACTTGTCTGATATTATAGAATGGTAGCTATTATTAGTAATCCTCAAATACCGAAACAAATCTCTCATCTACTTGTGGGACATGCACTTAAATGGACGATGAATTTTGACCTTGCGCTAATCCTGAGAATGCATCACTTCGCATCGTAAGCCTTTAAAGTGAGGGACTGTTTCGTCTGCAAAGCTCTCAGGATAAGTGCTAAGGGTGCAGGAGAAGACTGTCCCGGAAAGGATTTAACAGATGGATCCCATGCTATCTAAGACGATGCGGCCTGGTGGACAGTAAAATGCAGAATTGGGGAGATTTGGTTCCGCCCTGTTTAAGCAGGTTCGTCAGTATAACCGAGATGTCTGACATAATATCACGTTTTTTTCTGAAGCGGTCGCTCCGGAACTCAAAGTCTTTAATGATATCTTTTATCTTCAAGAGGCTGATGTGGAGCCATGCGGTTACCGGTTCCCACTGATCGCTGACAATGTCGAAGTCTGGAAACATATGAACTCCCCAGAAAGTGGTTCTTCCGTCTGTACACACAATCCGATCTGAACGCAGATGTTTGAGAAATATTCATGTAGTGAGCCAACCTTTGGTGAGTCATTGGTCCGGGAAGCATACTTTCTCGCTCGCTCCTCTGAGCCTGTAATGGAGCAGTATTGGGAGGGGTGTCTTTGGGATAGCAAGTTGATTTGCAAAAGACGTAGCTAGAGGTGATCCAGCGGGATAAGATCCGCTGTTGCATACAAGGATCTGAGAAGACACAGAAACTCCCTGGTCATAATCCATTTCGTGTTGAAAATGGATTCTGCGTGGACCACTATTGAAACTAACCGAACAACCGAAGGTTGGGAAGACGTATCAAATTGAAGTGTGTGAGAAACTCCATGCTTTGTAGACGAAATGATGGTTAAACAAATGCTGGGTTGGACACAATTCCTAACTGATCTGAAAATCAAGATGATGGGAAAAGGATATGAGGTTATTATTTCCTTTGATTTGAATTGTTCTGATCATATGTTTCTGGAGAATGTAGAATAAATACGCCGCCACAGAGGTAGATGAAGTAGTACGAAACAGGGATAAGACATAGGAGTAATTTCGTAGGGGACTGCGGACTTATGTTTAAGCCGAGAAAGTGCAAGAAACCTATATTTTTCTCGATATGTAAACCACAGGAACGTGAGAACACGCGTCTGTCAGATCCAGACAAATGATCAATTAGATCAGACAGATGAAAGATGGACTGATCTTGCTGCCTACATCTTACATTTCTGATGAAGTATGAACTGGGTTAGATGACTGAGGTAGAGGATGGGTCGGAGCTTGTAAATAGCGAATCTAATCGAAAAAGTCTTGAAGACAAGCTCCAGAGATTGTAGATTCCGAACATTATTCACCGTTTACTTCTCGATTAGCGTTCGGATTTCTTACTGTAAATCGTGTCCTTTACCTAGTCTGATGGTATTTCTACAGATACAAGTTGGACAAAAAGTGAGTACGTTGGTAAAATGAGAATTGAAGCCCGTTTCTGATAGTTTGGATTGCACACTCCCTTGTGTGAAAGAGATCGATCCAACTCTGTTTGAAACAAAAAACAAAGGGACACGCGCCCAACGTATAGTTTTCTGAGGTCGTTAGGGGGAACAGATCAACGGCGAAACAGATGAGGCGTGCGGCTATCGAAAGTTTGTTTCATATCCCCTCCATACATCTTCCTCCAAAACTGATCTGGATATTATCTTCCTTTGTATGATGTGGATATCCGATGAATTTTGTGTTATGCAGGGAACTATCCAATTTCTCCTTGTATCCAATCTTCACGTCATTGAGGGTGGTTCAGATATGATGTGTAATATGATGTTTGATGTACAGAGAGATGGAGGCAGTACTTGGTCTGCCTGCTTCTGCATTTCATTTATCTTGTAACCAAACAGCAGAGGTGTTTCGCGTGGTCAGGGTGGGATGTGCATTGCCAACCTTGTCTGCAAGCTTTGAATGGTCAGATGTACCAAGTTGAGCAACGCTTACATGCTTCGAGATCGTCTGCAGGTAAAATCAGATTGACCTCTGCTTATTTCTTATCTAAACCTGAGACATCTGCAATAAAAGCGTCCGAAAGTAAGATACCAGTGAGATGCAAAAGACTGTGGTAGTAGACTCTCAGATAGGAAGGTTTGAAATTGTCTGGATCACCAAATTTTGCAGATAGACTCTTTGCAATTTCCTTGATTTTTTTCCGAGAGCGGAGTAAGACCAAAGGAAGGGCCGACCTCCTCTTCGCGAACATTGACAGAAGCCTTGAGCCCGTAAACCAATGTATAAGAGGGGATAGTGGACATTCAGAGTCTGCCTAAATAAAATAAATCCCTCTCTTGCCACCGTAAAGCTATTTTCAGTCCGCTACATGGCGGAATCTGAGAAACAATTATCGTCAATTTTATCCACACATTAAATGTGCGGGTTTCCTGGGTCGGGATCATGAACGATATCTGGATAATACATTCCTAGGGAACCACAGACGAGGCATGGCCATCATCTCTCGGACTGCTTTGGTACCATCAATGAAGGTAAGCCGTGAGTAAATTGTTAGCCGTGTCCACAGATTGAAGTTGTCGAACCGATACGGATGTCGGGCGTATGGATGGCAGTGTAGATGGCTGAACTATTGAAGTAACGGGAATATTAGACGGATGAACGATCAATCAATATGAGTCCTGGCAATGTAAACATTCCATAGATCTACTTGCCGATGCATAGGACGATATGTAACTGAAGCCATAAGGTCACTGAACGATATGGATAGAGAACTGGACTGCTGGACGGTATTGTTTTGCAACTTAAGGAGAATAAAACCTGAACCGCTGCTAGACAACGTTTTATGCAAGTAATTTAAAACTCCATGCGCCCAGACTTATGAGCCTGTAGCACATGCTCGGACATGCGGGGAAAGTAAGGTACTCCACCTGGATTGCCTAGAATTGGGTAGAAACTCCACGAAAGTGTCGAAAGTCTCTTCTAAAATAGATGAAGACGGAAAAACGGGAGAAACTTGGCCAGAACTAACGAACTCTTTCGCTTGCCTTGCCTTTGTGCCTAAAGGTTATGTAATATTCTTTATTTCATATCTTTAGAACTCTACCATTAGTTTGCAACTATACAGCTGTACTGATGGTGAGGTGCCACGAAACACTGCTACACATATACGTTCATTATGCTGTTCTTCATGTGTTGTGTTTCTTCCAAAATTGTAATCATATAATGTTTGAGTTGCTTTAAGGCTGTCAAGCGATTCATAATATCCTTTTCACTTCACGAGAACATAACGTTTACAACATTGCATCCATTG
>JAECUM010069920.1:0-2500 GCA_016617855.1 Megalonaias nervosa | reverse complement strand
TTTGTTTGAAGATATGAACTATAGCACTGAGAGGGCATATTCATTTAAATGTATGTAACGTCGCAGGTATGTCGAAATGACGATGCTACAAAATATTTGTTTAAGTACTCCTTCGGAAGAAATTTCTTTATTAAGCTGGTATAGATAAAAAATGAAGATTTATTTGCTTTACCTTTTTGAGTAAGACATTACCTTCACCTGACAAACATCTAGGTTTCTTTGTCGGAATTATTTTTCAAAGCCAAGTCATCACTATGCTGCAAGTCTTACTCGTCATACAATATAAAGGCTTACACAAACATGCCCACTATCGACCACAGTATAAAAAAAAAAAAATCATGAAATATAAACTTAGACTAATCCAGATGAGCTTAAAATATTTGTAACAGTTCGAGATGAGAAGCAAAACTTTCAAGATTAAGATAATCATTTTAGATTAGGACAACCTTTCTAGATTTCGAAACCTCAATTTAATTAACTCCTGCTTTAAATGTGCGAAATGTGCAAATATAAATATGAATAATCAAACTCAGGATGATTACATATGGTTTTCGTCAACGAGTAAACACGTTTCAATAAACATTTCTAGCTGTAATGTCAAATTCCGTGTGTTTTCATTTAAATTATGTGTAGGTAAAATGACATGTGGCCTGTTGGATGGTAAAGAATATTTCTATTAAAGGGCCAATTTCTGCTTGTGATAATTAGGGCAAATAATTAATAAATAAAGAATTTTATATAATGAATTTTGAAGGCTTTGCAACCCATGCGCTTTCATAATTGCCTTCTTTTATCTCTTTGTTATAACCTTTATGTTACTTGTTTTCAAGATATAATCGAGTGACTTTGCTTGCAGATCTATATCACACATTCAGCAAAAAAGATTTCAAGCCAAATCCAATTACGTGATTAAATTTCATCTTTGTTGTAGTAATGTCAATATTTGGGAACACATATCACCTCTTAAAATGTTTTAATCATTTATCCGGTTTCTATTGACTAAGCCTTATTCATAACTTCTAATCTATTGCAAATTGATTTGAAATTGAAAGTATCCTTCCATTAGTACTTAATATACGAGCCATATTATCTTATTGTACATATCCAAGTATACGAATTTACGTATTGAATATATCTTAATACAAAATAAAAACAGATGATTATTCCTCGTGTACGGCTTGTGCATGGTTCATTTCCGAAATACACTCAAATCTTTGAATTTAGATAATATATAATATCGATTTTATTTCTACATAGATGCAGGCTTGAATTGCTTTAAGTGTTCAGAAATGTCAAATGCTGAAAACTGTGACGACATAGTAGAATGCGGCCCGAGCCAGGTAAATCTTTATTTTACAGCAGAATTTCTTAGCGCTTTGATCATTGTTTCTTGTCTCAATACAAAGATGTGATTAGTAAAATGTTTTATCAGTTTTCAATAAAGTTGCACTCTAAAGTTTCATTTCTATACAGTTTCGTTATAAGTGAGATAACACTGATAAAGCTATTTATAACTAGCTATCATATGGTGCATGCCAAGAGAAGAAAAATAAATTTTGTATAATTTTACTTCAGAGCTGTTTCATACGTCGAAGTCACACGTCATCAGCCGCTGTATACACACTTGGTTGCGAAGAAAATGAGGTAAAATAATACTTCAAGGAGCTTCATTCTAATGCTATTACAAATATGCTATAAACTAGCCCATGGCAGTTAGAAATTATTCATGCAAAGCGTCTGTTATACAGTTTAAACGTTAAACACACACATATACATATATATGTATCATGAAGCCGAGGCATGCGATTTAATGTGTTGGGAATATTTGTTTCCCTTTCCAAATGTTATGCTCATTAGCAGTATAGAATGGCTCTTTGACTAATACGTTTTTTGGATGGGGAATGTTAATTCCATGGAAATTCAATCATGGCATTGTGGGTCATATTGGGAGTTTATTATTACACTGCTATGTTTCAATTTGCGGAGTATAAGGGGAATTTAAACGGAACTGACTCTATTGCGAATAGGAGGAAGTTAACATGGGGGAGACATAATGGAGCATAAGGGGAATTTGACATTGAGATTGTATTATGGGGCATGTTGCGAATTTATATGGTCTAGAGAAAATAATGTTGAAAATCCTTAAGTTTAATATCGTGAGACTGTCTGTGGCCAACGCGAATTTTGAATGGGTTTGGATGCATAGAGTCTATCCGGAAATATGATGTTACAACTACATGATATAGTGATCTGCTATTTAATACTCCACACTATGCCATGAACACGTTGCTTGGAAGTATAAAAATGCCACACACATGTGCATAAGGCAAATACCTTACCTGCTTCCCTATCATATTCTTACAGACACGATAACTTTTACCTTACTACCCTCGTAATTCCTATAACTTTACTAATGCAGTTACAGTAGTACTACTGCATATGAAAATAGAATATTCCAGGAAACTCAACATGAGTGTTGTACTTGTAAAATTCAACATTA
>JAECUM010069919.1:0-15965 GCA_016617855.1 Megalonaias nervosa | reverse complement strand
CACCACCGGCTATACTAAAACACAATAACAACCCCTTTGGTGCCGGTAGACATATATCACCAGGCATTGTAAACATAACAACAACAATTGCAATCAATCTGGTATGTGATGTTATCGAAGGTAGCTATCAGGTAGATCTTTCTAAATCTAGCCACCGCAGTGGCACTGCGGAGCAAGGGTATATATTATTCAGTTTTAGTCCGATTGTCCCTCCAGGTTCGTTAATTGTGTCAGAACCAATTAATCCCGTTTACCTGCGAGTTCATAATGCATTTCTGACAAGAATAAATTTCAAACTCACTGACCAGGCAGGAAACATTTTGGACACGAGGAACGAATCCCTAAATATAAACCTGTATGTACGCTCATAGAGCGTTTTTATTATAACAAAAAAAAAATATCCGGATGTTTATTCTTTTGTTTACATAAAATCCGTACACAATGAAATCTAGAAGACTTTGGCTGCATATTGATTATTCCATAACAGCTGTGCGTAAAGTTATTTTAAGACCGCTATATAACTAAATCAATATCCGCTGTTACAGCCCACGCATAGACTCAGTGTTATACAGAATTATATATATTTTGGAAACTAGAAATATAAAATCTCATTTTAGACAGAAAAATGTGGTTTTTGTTAAGAATATTGTAGTTTTTAGGAATAACGATATGACTGACACATTGGTAAACACATACTAACTTTTTCAATATGTATTTATAATAAGGTCCGATAGCTCAGTTGATAGCGTGTAGAAACTCTCATCCGGAGGGTCATGGTTCGAAACCCAAGAAGGATAAATTATCTGCGGGGGCGATTTTATGCCAAAATTTATAATTTATTGGGGGCTCCAGCCACCCCAGTCTTCAGAGTACACCAATCCACTACGTCAACACGTGGTGGATTCACTTTTGTGAATAACCCATTGGTTGATCGTTATGGGTTGGTGTGCTGGCGTGAAGACGGCATTTCATCATCATCATATCATATCATCATCATATCATCTCATCAAAAATATACAGCGGGGGGTGATATGAGGTCGTGACCTTGTGACTTCACTAAAGGGGTACCCCACACAGGGGCCATTCCAAAAGACACAATCGCAAACTAAAAATAAACCTAATGGGATTCCAGGTCACAAAGACCAATCAGCCTTTGAGTTCTTAGAGTTTCGGTTACGGATATCTAGGAATTCTTGTAAGGCAACAATAAACAGAATCTGATTGGTCACAAAATAAGACCTACACGTACAGACAACCCTCTGAGCCTCTAAAGTTTCGGTTACGGATATTTAGGGGTCTCTTTGGAGGTAAATGTCTAAACAAAGATTCTGAACCTCATTAGGTTTATCTGATACAACTATGGAATGGTAGACCGAATGTCACCCCGCGCTGTATATTTTTGTTTATTTTTATATTAAATATAAAATATATATATATATATAATGAACCATGAAAACATCAATGATATTATTTCTGCTATTAAAAAACTAAAACATAACGGAATAAAAATATCTGATAATCTCGACCCTCAGAAAATCATGTGCGATTTTGAACTACTGCAACAAAGAAAATTTGATAATAAATATACACTATCTTCAAACTACAGATTTATAAAATTAATTTATCAATCCATGCTTGAATCACTAGCTATGGTAAACGACAATCAAATAAAGCTATTTACACCTCTTGCACGTTCTATCGAAAATATTAAATCCGAACTGTCTCACGAGTACGAAAGAAAAAAGATTGTGGATAATCGTGTAATGCAATTAAGAAAGATTATGCTATCTGATTCTGTCAATGCTGAGAGCGGTGAAGGTGAACCCTTGACAGAGTCAGTGACTGTAATTATGGCTAAACAAAACCCTTGGGAAAATTAACGTAGGTATCTCTCATGGATATGTTTCACCTCATATTATATCCCAACCATGTTTCAGTAGGTAATCATTAAAAATACGGTAGACTAAACGTATTGAAAATTTATTTTTTGTGTAAATCTTTTGGAAAAGGAAGATTTTTTTTTTTTTTCTGCGACAAATTGTACCGATCGTGGTACTATGTCAAAATATTTGGCAGCAGAATTAATTGATTCAAAACTAATTTCTTCCCCAGTCTCTGTATTTACGGATTTAATAGCTCTCTTTCTGTATAATTTTACACCTTCCTGTGTTTCCGGATTTACAATTTTGACTCTGTGTAGTAACTCGTAAATTAGAAATCGAATTATCAAGCTTATTGCCGTTGATGTGATCCACCACATACCCATCCTTGATCATTCCAAAATAACACTCGTATGTAAATATATGAGATAAATATCCTTTTTTCTTGCCATTAGCAGTAAATCTAAGATAACCAGTATTATTAATACTACCTACTGGTTTTTTCAATCTGCAGTTTCTAATCACACCTTCTCGAGATGCTTCATAATTAGTAAGGATTGGATGTGACACAAACTCATTTTGTTCCATTTATATATAATGCTATTTGTTTAAATCATTATTTTTTTTTGAAAATCTAGCCAAATAATCTTCTTCGGTTTTTATAGGAGAGTCAGCGTTATTTTTTTTGTCATAATATCGTTTTAATTCTCTGTACTTTTTACCACCGCATTGCGCGCACAGTTGAGTTCTTCCTCGCACTCCAGCACTACACACGATACACGGTTTTGGTCCTAGACTTCCATTTCTAACACATTGCATATGATAACTACAATATTCATTCACGCATGATTTATTACAAGTAGAAGTATATCCAATTTTGAGCCAAACACATTTGTTTTGTGTTTCAATCATATACAAAAGATTAATGTTCAATTAAATATATACTTGCCCTAATTATAATATGGAGGAATTATCCGTTATTGAACCTTCCCCTGCTAGATTTGACCTTGACAGACTATTAGAATATAAACTTAGTATTTCGATGCAGGATCTGGCATTAATGGTAACCGAACGTATTCGTGAAGCAAAAAAGGAATTTCGTGACGATGGTGCTGCTCATGTATGGTCAACATTCAGAGTTGGAAATGTTACTAATATGATGAACGACAAACGAGGAAAAGTAATTAGTAATCACCTTGATAATCAAAAATATTTTATTTTAATAAAATTTATTGTAGAGACAGAAGAAGATATTTGGATTATTCGTGATAAGCGTGATCCCGTCCGTGTGCAGTCCGGGGGTAATATTGTTCTTTTGAGTAATAAATCTAAGCCCGGAATACTAACCGGTGTTGACAAACCTTACTATATACAAAGTTATCCAGCAACTGCAGTTGTATATGGAATATTTTCGCTGAATGATAAACCTAATGTTGCGGATCTCAAACCGATGAAAATATCAAGAATAAACTGCGTAGCTGAACGAGTTACAGAACATTTTACAAATGCGATACGTGGTAATGGCTTAACTGATTTAAGACGTAAAAAAATAAACACATGGGCAGAGTCCGTTAAAGATACCGGAGCGTCTATCAAAGATGTCGCTGAGCTAGAAAAGAAATTAAAATTCCCAATAATAGTAAAAACGCTGACAGGAGAGATTTTATATAAATCGAAATATAAATCAAGAGAAGCTCCGATAGATATTATTGATCATAATTCGCACGCATGGACCTCAGCAGTAACAATATTTCCACGAGATAGAACGGTTAAATTTTATAACGGTGACATCTTTGATTTTATTAAAAATATCAACAAAAGCGACCCTGTATCCGTTTGGTTATTTCAGAGTTCGGAATATGATCATTACGATCAGTTTGTACGGCCTAACGGTGATATTTATCGTACAGAATTTCTTCATGAAGAAATGGAACATCTTGCGCAGCGCCTTTGGCGTGAATATACTTCAGACGATATCAAAATTAGACAATAATTAAATAATTGTTTTACAATTCCATCTGTAGCGGCTCATTTCGCTCAGGAAAAAAATTCATGGAAAACGACACGATCAGAATTCCTTGAAGATATCAAGAAAAGCTGTGTAGAATATGGTCACGGTGGGTTATGGAACACCAAATACAACCATAGTGATGTTATCTCGGTTGATATGGTAGCGTGTTATCCTGGGAGTTTTCTTGGATATGGAGTATGTCCTAAATACTTTAAGAGATTCGGACATCCTACACATGACATGACCAGGGTTGCGATAAACGGACATTTACCAGATTTTGATTTAACCGGATTTGCTCATGTAGAATTATTCGAGTTTGCAGAAAATCTCCATCCGATTACTTATGCTTGGTTTGGAAGACATTTCTCAGAGCGATGTTGGGTTCCAATAGTACTATTGCGATATATGCTTGATGCTGGATTTTTAATATCGTTGAGAGTAACTGAAGCGATTATATCGTATAATTCACAGAAGCAAGTTTAGTTACCAGAACCAAATAGATTTAATATCGATGACACCAGAAAAGAATTCCCTGATATTGATGAAGATCATATTATTAAAATAAATAAATGCAGAAACGAATACGATGAGAAATTTACAAAAGATCTCGGTAGAAAGATAATCGGTAAATTTACTCAAGGTGGTTCATACGATTATAAACAAGCGTGTACAAGATTGATTATGGATGACGCTGAACTAGATTTTATAATCGCTGATACAACTGAGAAAAATATGTTTATAAACAGATGTAATGCTTATTTATCAGATGGAACAAAACTAGGTACCATTGTGAGCTACCTTGATGGCGACTCACCACAATTTACTCATTTAAGATCTTCGATGTTAGCTTATGTTTCTATAAACCTACTATCGATGATAAATAAATTTCCTCATCACGCTGTCAGAGTCGCTACGGATTCATTTTATGTACATAAAAAATATAAAGATTTATTAAAACTCGGTAATGGTGAATGGGGGACGTGGAGGATTAAACAAGAAAATATATTTAGTTATTCTGAATCTGCAGATGTTGAAATTGTGGAGATATATTACAAAAATAATAATCAAATATTAAAGTCATCTGCACCATCTGTGTATGATCCTGTGGCTAGACATAAGACTGTTTATCTTAATGGGTGTGGAGGGTCAGGTAAAACAACTCGTGTAATTAATTTATTTATAAATAATAATTCGGATATAATTGTTTTGACACCGACGCACAAACATGCTAGAGAAATAAAGCAACGAGGAGTAAAATCGTGTACATATCACAGTTTCGTTAGATGGTGCGGAGACACGTGGACTCCATCGCGGATGGGTGAAAAATATATACCCAGGTATATTATATGGGACGAGATATGCACGGTGTCGTTAGAAACACTAAAAACATTTCTTGATTGGTTGTTATTGAAGAATACTGCTGTGATTATGTGCGGCGATCATGGTCAACCACCACCCTTTGTTGGAGAGTCTCCACATGAATGGCTGAAGAATAACGTAAATTATTATGAAGAAATACATAATGACCATAGAGCTATTGATGAATCGCTGAAGGAATTTAAAAGATTAATCAGACTTCAGCCAGACAGAGTACAATGTGAGATAATGCGAGGAGTAATTCCAGAGACTTCTATAAATGAATTTTGGACTTCATGGAATCCCGCTGATTTAATAGTCGCGAGTAGAAAGATAGTTCGTGATGAACTACAAAAGAAATTATTTACGTTACATAAAGAAAAGTTTCCAACGTTACCTGTACCTTTGTGCTATCGCCCAGCAGATACTCGACGACAGAATATTGAAGTTGAAACACCAGGTGGAGACGCTGAAAATATCCGAGTACAAAATCTTGTACTGAATGACATTGTTTTGGTTGCCTGTGATGTTATTGAGAGCGCATTGAACATGGAAAAATCACCGTGGGTGTTAGGATACGCTATAACGATTCATTCGTCACAGGGATTAACTATCTCTGATACAAATATCTGGATTGTAGATGATCGTATCGAATGGTCAAACTTAGTCTGTCTCGCCGTATCTCGTGTTAGAAGAATAACTCAACTACATAGGGTTATTATAGATTACGTGATAACTGAGGAAATTACTAATGACGATGTTGTAATAAAGAAAAAATTAGCTGGTTATAAACAATGTGACAAAAAAAATAAGCGTGATTTTGATATTGATATTGAATTTATTATAACACTAAAGCAACTACAAAATAATCATTGCGCAAGTTGCAACTGCAATATGTCATGGCAGTGTTCGAATCCAAGACAATTTACCGTAGACAGAATTAATAGTGATCTCGGTCACACACGTGAAAATGTAATGCTGACCTGTCTTGATTGTAATCGACGTCGAGGTTCTGGATGTTTACAAAATTGAGCTTGGTGGTAATTGCGTATCCTCAGGAATTACTTGTAATTGTTCACGTACAAATCCACGTTGAGGGGCAGTAGAATCTAATCTGTATATTGGAGGTCTACCAGTGGATCTAACCACGCTAGAAATTTTATGTGTAGTCACGCTCCAGATAGGATCGGTTGCTCTTTTTTTACCACCTTCAAGTTCGCCAGGTTCATATAAATAACTGTAACATTACCTAATACTGGTTGAGAGAAAGATTCATGTCGTCCGTAGCCATTGGGTATATATATATTTTTTGATCGCATTAGAAGGTTTCATGGAAGTTGCACGAGTAATTTCATTATTCAACGCAGCTATCACACTCGGTAATCTTGCAACCCATTCACGAGATCTATCTTTGAGGTCAGTAGATATTTCCTTTGCGTATTGGTATCCGAATAACCGCTCAGCAAGAGTTCTATTAAATCGTTCAACGATTGCCTGATCACGATGAATTTCAGTATGTCCTCGTCTGATTTTAACGTTATGCTTGTTCATCAACGATGATACTACTCCAAGAAATTCTTTACCAGGATCAACCTGTAGTAGTTTTGGCCATCGTAGACCACCTCGATGATAAATTCGTTCGAACGCAGATGCAACTTCAGATGCTGTTTTCGTTGATAATGGCTCCGCTTCTTTATATCTACTCGCAATGTCAACGACAGTTAACGCGTATTTGTACGTGCGTAATTTTCGTCCACGTGTTTTAATGGTATCGTGTGGTAAAAATAAAATATCCGCTTGATGAACTTCATTAAGAACACTAACATCAAAATGCGCGTAATGAATTCTTTTAGGTGGACTTAGGAAGATTTGCCATATTGCCTGTCGTGCTAACCATGATGCAGCGACATTACGTGAAACTTTTGCTGCTTCGGCGAGTTTACTAATAGCTGCCTTACCTCTCCAAAATCCTCTCGGGGAATAATAAACAGATTCCATTATGATGGTTATATAATTAATTACCAGCCCCTAACACTAGTTTACCTTTCATAGCAGTTTTTACTAGAAAACTAGCTAATTTTTCTCTGAGAGTTTTATTAGGTATAGAATTTAACGCGTGAATCAATTTCACATCCGCAAGATGTCGGTGTTGCAAATCCTTACTTTTATACGCGACATCGTGAACGTGACACGCTTGATCGATCTTATTTACTGGATACTCTCCTGGTCTTGGTTGATCTTGATCATCAAGTCGGATATCGAGACGAGTTCCTGGGCCACAATAATTATATCCGGGTAAATGTTTCTCACCGGGATATTTAGCCCATGGAGTTCCTGGTAATTTTCCTAACGAAGCAACGATATCACCACCTGTCTTTGTTCCTGACTTAGTCATGGAGACAAATTTATATTTCTTGGTACCTCATTTCACACACTTGCCTGTAAGTGCACGTCTTTTATTTTTTGTTGTTACTGTCGTTATCTCAATAGTATCGGTAGGTGCTCTGCATCGAACACAATAAAGACTCATATTATTTATTATATGGATATAATTGACTTTTCTGCGACACGAAAACAAGAACCAGTAAAACACCATCCAGCGCTTCCGAATTCTATCAGAATGATTATAATAGGCCCATCTGGAAGTGGGAAGACGCAATTATTGCTTAATCTAATAATGCGATGGCTGAATTGGGATAAATTATATTTGATAGCGCCATCTGTAGATGATCAGCGATGTTACGAAGTACTTAAAGATTTTAATGAAAACGCAAAATCGTTACATAAAGACAATGTCATAGACTTTATTACTGATATTGATGAAGCGCCATCCGTAGATGATCTGGATGGATTCATTAATAATTTAGTAGTGTATGATGATGTTATGCTAGACAAACAATCAAATCCAGCTAGAATATTTTCACGAGGTAGACATAAAAATACAGATGTGATTTATGTTACACAGAGATATACACAAATTCCAAAAGTAATCAGAGACAACTGTAACGTTTTAGTTGTGTTTAATGGCGTAGATAATCATACGCTGCAAAATATTTATTATACTTGGTGTTCAGGCGACATGGACATGAACAAATTTAAAAATTTCTTTTCAAAAGCACAAGCTGCTCCTTTTGGTTTTGTAACGATAAATTTACACGATCCTAGGTCAAGATATCGCAACGGACTTGATACAATTTTTGGATAAAAAAATCATAGAAGCAGTAGAGCTAATTTAGCTGAGTATGGTTCTCCAATACTCATTATTGATAATATCTATAATGGCTGTTTAATTTATAGCAGCAGAGAGGGTGAATGACATACGTATGTGACCAGATTGTGAAAAAATCTGGTCAATTAAAGAAGTTTTCATTATTAAGGCAAAAAACTTATTTTTTTCAGCCTTCGTAGGAACCCTTAATTTTCAAAAATAAGGTCTCAGGCAAGTGGTCTGTTCACCCTCTCTGCTGCTTTAGGTAATTAGAGGTAATTATTTGTGGTATTTGCGCGTTTAAGAACCCGTAAGTTGACAACAACTGTTGTATTGAGGTCCTTGTAAATGGCAGAAACATCGACCTAAACGTCAGACCCATGCATGTCTTGTTTGATTCTTTTGCATGCAGGAATGCCTTTCTAATCCAAGTGTACTTTTTGCATACGAGGGCTGATCACGAGAGTAATGCGAATTCACGGGGTGTGGTGTGGGGTGGGGGTGTTTGTTGTTTTAATTTCATTTCATCAGATTCTTATTCTGAACGGAAACTAACATTTTTATATCTTTGTTTATCATTGGATAAACATAAAATCTGTCAAGCATAAACTGATTAAAAATAAAACATGGAATTCAAACTCTTAAATGCAGTCCAAGGTTTCAGCTGGTCAGTCGCCTTGTTAATCGTATTCTCAATTAATACACCAGCCTTGACTAAAGTGGTTGTAAATTTAAGGGGACATCATTCCTGATTTCTCTTTAGCAAATAAAATCCTAATGATACCGCAATTGTATTGTCGCTCAACAATTATCATTCGATGCAATTTGTAATATGCGGTTTCTTTTCTTTTTTTTCAGTTGTCCATGGATAGTACAACCACAGTTGTAAAAATGTAACCAAAATATATAACAGTAATGGGATAAAGTGTGACATCTGTTTTCAAAGACATCGGGGTGTAGGTAAACAGGAAAACTTACGAGGTAGAACCTTAAAATTAGTTTCTTCACCATCTGAAAAAGAATTTTTCTTTCAGTCAGTATCGAAAATCCTTTTATCTTGTCTGACAAAAAATAAATGAATAAAGAACCAACTTCCTTGGAAGAGTGAAATTCCAGTGGATAACTGATTCTGTGGATTTTTCTTAACCTTTCGGAACATAAACGCACATGGAGTATTTTTCTTGGAGGCTGGCAAGAAATGTAAGTCGAAATATAGTGGTTGATGAAATGGATTAGGAGTAATGGACTGTACATGTAGAACAGATATGTTACATGCAAACTTTGCAGGTGAAATAGGGATAAGCTAATTGGTGGGTGCACTTTGTAGGTGAAAATTGGGAGAAACTAATTAGAAAACTTTATAGAATACGCGTCAGGATGAAAGTCATACATTATTTACGACGGTTTGGCTTCATTGTTGGATTATATTTTATTTTATTCATAATATTGATGGGTACATGGACTTTCGTTTCAAGGGCCTCCTCGCAAAATCTTCTTTTAGATGCATTTAAAGGTGGAGCGAGGACTACGACAGTGCCACCTGTCAAGCAAACACAATTAATAAGAAAGGTTACAGGTTTATACAAAGGTTTGCAAAATAGAACTTCACTGAGGCATCGGAAAAATGAAACTAGTAAATTAAGACAGTTTCAAAGATCATTTGAAATTGACCAAGAACCTGTGGTGTCATGGTTGAAGCAACGGAAAGAATTTTGTGATGGAAACTTTGTTGGATATGACAGTTTGTTCGCTCTGCTTACCAACGTTATTATCACACCCGAAAAAGGAAAAGGCCGAAGAGGTGGTGAGAATATTAGAGACGTTTTGAACCAAAGTGAGGGAGACGAGTATTACCTGTTAGAACCAGGATACTTTACAATAAAATGCCAGGATGAAGAAATCCCATATTCTTTTCGAACGAAGGATCATCTAATAAACTGGAAGGCAGCGTTAAAAAGCCAAAAGTTACTTAATGTTTCAGGCATGAAGACGGTTAAAACTTTGACGATAGCATTGACAAGATACGAGTATGTCAACATGTACCACACCATGACAGATTTTTACAATGCTTTCTTGATGATGTCAATTTTCAAGCAGCGTCCAGATGACGTCACCATACTGTGGATAGACGGCCATCCATACGGTACGCTTGACGTCGCATGGAAGACATTATTTGGTCATGTCATGCGGGCAGGGGAACTGGGTGAACCAACTTTGTTTCATGGTATGGTTTGGAATATTCTTGGTTATTTTAGTCCGTTAAACGATCATGACAGCCCACACATACCTTACCTCGAAGAATTCAGGGAATTTTTCCTCGGACGACACCAAGTAAATTTTCAGAGAACTCTAAATTGCTCAAGACTTAGTATCCGCTTCATCTGGAGGCGAGATTACGTTGCACATCCAAGAAATCCATCCGGTCACGTGGTGCGAAAAATAAAAAACGAGGACGAATTGATATCCATTGTGCAGAAATCCCTTCCAAACTACGAAGTTATAGGATCTCAAATAGACCTGTTAGACTTGACGAAACAACTGCAGTGGATCTCAGACACTGATATTTTAGTTGGTATGCATGGTGCGGGGCTATCTCACACATTGTTTCTTCAGAAATACGCTGCTTTGATCGAACTTTATCCGACATATTGGCCTACCGCCAACAAACATTTTAGAACAATGGCACAATGGCGGAACATTCACTACCAATTGTGGCAAAATGAGGACCAAGCGAATGAGCACGCAAATCACTACACTTATATTCCGCCAGATGTCGTTTTAAAGATGGTTCATGAGATGCAGCATAAATTGTGTCATGGACACTGACCGGAAGACAGTATTACCGGAAGTTACACATCTAATAGGAAGTTGTCTTAAAGGTGAAAGAACTTAAATCCCATACATTACAATGTTCGCTTTGTTTATCAATATCTTTATTTTGGACGCAAGTTTACCTTTAAAATTATGAATCGTTCGTATTTATGACGAATGCAAATTTCGCTGCCTACAAATCACATTTCTGGTTGGTTCTATTTTCAGAAGGTCCTCAAGGTAGATAAGTTAGCATTGTGTCTGTTAGACACAGATGCCCCGTCAATAGGATGAACTCGATGAGCAAAGTTCTTAGTCTAACATGGGTCAAGACTCTAATAAATGTTTTGGAAATTGGTGAAAAGTCAAAAATCAAAGTTGGCCAAGATTTTCTTAACATGTGGCATAATGCCAGATTTGGTTTTAATCGATGAAGTCGTTCGAAAGTGACGGGGCGGGACATGATATGGGTAAAGATCTATGCCCCTACCATAGGTGTGGCAGGGGTAAAAATAAAGTCTTCCAATTAGAAGGGGGGGGCTTATAAGAAAGGAATCTGTTTAACTGTATTACAGGCTGCACACAAAGTGTCCGAGAGTATCAACAACAGAGGAGGCGAGACAAAGTTATAACGGTATTCATCTCTCACAAATTCCCCCAAAATTAATATTCAGTAAAATAAATGCTCCATATAATTAACTTAAAATTCTAAGAGTTTAAGACATATGATTGTTGCCGGACATGCAGTATATATATATATATATATATATATATATATATATATATATATATATATATATATATATTCTGTTTTTTCTAAATATTTCGGTTTGTATCATATGAAACTTACCCGGTAGATTGCTTTTTAAAGATACTTAAACAAAACGATCCATTAAAAAACCCTCGAACATTTGTTTAAATCTGGCATTAAGAGTAATGATTGCACATGTTAAAGAGATTTCAATTTAAAAAAGGTGATAATATTTATCGAAGTTCGTGCACGTAAAAAATGTTACCGTATAATCAGTGTCGGGTGGATCATATAAGTACAGTCAAAGGAAACTTGCACTCGAGGGAGATACATTTAATGGTGGCGTGGGATTATATAATTTTTTAATTAATTTGTTTACATTAAATACTTGACTGTACCCTTGCTTAAAATTTTAATATTTGCAGTTTAAGATGATTATTTAAAACACGAAAATATTTACATCATAACTCCAAGTTTGATTACACCAAGTTTTAATACATTTTCTCTTTGTTCGAATTCTTTGAGGATCAAATCATGATCGCAGATCGAAGGCAAACAGCGAGACGAATGAATACGAAATGGAACCTTTAAATCCTAGTCAGGCTTTTCAAACCAGTTTCGTTACATTCAACAGTGTTACATAAAGTACGAGGTCCTTATTTTAATCGGAGTCCTTTTGAGTGAAATAACTTCTCGAATATCTTCCAGATATAAATGTTTCTGCACATGTCGTATCATTTGAGCAGGGTCGACCCGGGGAGGGGGGGGGAGGCAACTGGGGTAAGTGGGCCCGGGCGGAACAACATTTTTTAATTTTATAAAGAAAAATTTTGTTTGAACAATAACTAGGAGAGGCCTGGGTGTTTCTTACCCCAGGGCCCATGATCGCTCTCTACGGCCCTGCATTTGAGCTGTCGTTATTTACTGCGAAAATTTTGAAAGAGTCCAAGAACAACATATAGGATAGATTATTTCAGGGAAACACTCCTCCAGCCAGTAATTTGCATCACGTGTCATAAGTTTCCAAGTGACCATGATCTTTCAGTGTCTTCAAAACGTTTGGCATTAAACTGTGCAGGGTTGTTTTCAAGTCCTTTTCACTTTCTGCTTTCATGTCTACAATTCCTGGATGCAATTCGTGTGTAACTATCATTCTAAGAGACGTTAAAGAAAAAAATTGAAGAAACTTAATAATGTAAACAGTTGTTATACTGGCAATAACCGCTGATAAATTTTAAATGTTAAATGCGCACAATATAATTCGTTCAGAACGCCGAAGCAAGATACATGTTCACAAATATAATGCGAATTGGCTAAGTATTTTAAGGCATTAAAAATATATGTTAAATTTTAGTTTGGGAACCGGAATCAATACCAAATCGGTAAAAATCAATACCAAATCAGTAAAAATCAATACCAAATCATCAATACCAAATCAGTAAAAATCAATACCGCAACTTCGTCCGCTTTCACTTCAAGTTGCCTTTTATTCCAGTTTCAAAGTTAAGGAATAAAGGGAAGAAACAGGGTGTGGATGTTGGAATAAAGAAAGCACGAAATGCTTCGATTTGCTACATACAGCATGTGCAAGAAGTTGGTACAAATTTGGAATAAGTTGCCGTGAACTCGTGGCTTTAAGACTGGTTGCTGTGGATAACAGAATTTCAGGAGAGGCTAAGAACGGTCTCCAGCTTATTTTCCATTTTGACATAAATAACTTTCCAACCGTGTGTACATGATTTTCTGCATCCAACACCGAAGAATGATTATCTAGCTTAAGTTCTAATAAGGCCATTTCGAACCCAAAGAAGATGTAGTAACAATTATTGTTTTCTTTTTAGTTGAGGGCGTCTTGTCACTTTACATTTGTGAAACTGGAATCGTATTGCCCGTGATTGTTATTTGTCGAGAAGAACTGCTTTCTGAAGTGTCTTTTTGCACCATGCTGTAATATTTCGATAGGTATCCGATTGTGATATTGTAGGATTCTGGGTAATGGTCTAACTGCAAGTTCCTGTTCTGACTGTAGTTCAGCTGAATGCTGTACAGCAGGAATGCACAACATCTTCCAAAGCGCAGACCGGATAATTCCTTTTTTTAAATGTACCTGTGTGATGTTAAATGTAACTGGCTAAAACCAGGTCGCGGCCCGGAAGCGGTAGGTTGCGCATGCCTGTTGCATAGTGCTTTCTAACTCGCTGGATTATAAATCAGTAATTGCGCCTAAATTAGTCTAAGGATTTCTAAAAATATATGAATTTATTAATTGCACAATCGGAAAGGGTCGTGATTAAAATTGTTTTATAGCTTAAATTTAATATTCTCAAAGGGCCTTTTCGTCGTTAGTTGCACTATTACCCCGACTTCGGTTGCATCAAACTACGATGTTTGTACAACATCATGTACATTTGATGCTGTACGATTATTTTGCTGTTATAAATATACATGATACAGCAGGAATGCTGCAGTAATATATAGAGGGTAGATAGAAGTGAGATTACTTTTATAAAAGAATGTAAAACGATAAGAAAACAGGTAAACATGTTGGAGATTATGAGAAAAATATCTTTAGTAAGGTTTTCAAGCCACATGTTGCAAAAGTGTATTTCCCCTCAAGTAATATAACGTTAAAGATGATTAAAATTTATTAAATGTCAAAGACGTTTAACTCAAATTAACGTTTTTACATTTTACACGTTGATGTTAATGCTTCATTCATGTTAAACAGAGATGTAGATTTTCATGATATTCTGATATTGGCTTAAAACTACGTTTTGTCAAAAGAATAGTTCGGCTAGAATCAACCTAATTTCAGTGAGTTTATTTACTCTGTGTGTGTGTGTGTGTGTGTGTGTGTGTGTGTGTCAACGCATATACGCACTTTTATTAAATCTTAATTTATTGCATACATTCCAGACATATTTTTGTATAACCTCTTGTTTTAAATGGCCAAAATGCAGCAGTTGTTCTGTTTCTGCATTTTCTCCAAGAATGCTCGTTTTTAAGTTGTTTGGTCCAAAATCCATTTCGCACAAAGCTAAAAATGTGAATTATAATGGCTGCTAATGACGCCATTTTCGGATGACACGTTCGCGATTCATGTGATGTTTAATTATCTAAAATCTATGTTCTTAAGGGCCTATTAGAAATCCATTTCATGAATTTTATTTTTAAAAGGCAATTTCTTTATTCTGTTGTTCTCAGTAGTAATTTAAAGCCTTTAGTTAACAGTGAAATGTTTTAACCTCTTTCAGATATCAGTGCGATAGTTGTTTGATTTGTAAGCGCTTTAGCGTCATTCCTCAGTTTTGAAAATGGTTTTATTATTGGCTATTTCTGTTCATGTCCACGACGGAGCGCAATGCACATAAATCCCGTGCGGACAAAAAGTATTGCCAGCGTTTTTTCATGTCGGGTGCTTTCAAGGGCCTACATCCATTTTGGAAACATAATCAAAAGGTTTCGACTTTTTAAGTTCACCACCCAAGCCGAGTTTTCAGACATTTTTAGATCTCTCCAAATGCTCTTTGACCCCAGAGTTTTAAATTTAAATTTGGCAACTTACGTCATATCGTGAACTGTGTGGGCCATGCTCTGTCTTTGTATTGAACATTACTAGTCTAGAAACAAAACAATTTCCAAGACGGAGGAACTCGGTCTACCAAGTTGTGTTATTCTTAATTGCTGTACATTCCGCTACTTTTTGTGTACATATGTAAACTTACCGGGAGAATATCTGTCCCGTCCATACATTTGTTTCACAGTATGCGACTTCAACTACGGTTTGTTTTATATATATGTTGTTGTTGTTGTTGTTGTTATAGGGTTTAACGCCATTTTTCAGCACAAGATAGGCTATACATGGCGGCCAGTATTAATGGTGGAGGAAGAACCCTGGAAAACCCCAGGAAGAACCACCGACCCACGAGAAGCTACTGGCAGGTTTTC
>JAECUM010069918.1:0-19446 GCA_016617855.1 Megalonaias nervosa | reverse complement strand
TATGTCATGGCCTTATTTATCAGTCGTCCACACGCATTTGCAAGGAAATTAAATGTTGTTGTTGAAGTGAACGATTTGTTTGTAATGCAATAATTCTTACAAATATAATCCTAGTAAAGACTTTTAAAAAAGAACTGGTGCAATTATCTTGTGCGAGAGACACAAATGCATAATTCCTTAAGCATGAATAATATTAAAACAATTGATATAAATGGCAGAAATTATTACATTGATAAAGATTTTAGGTAGGTCTAAAGACATAGATCTTCCTTATATACTTGCACATGTATCCAGTCCAACTGAAAAATCAAATATTTGTGCTTATGTCAAATTTACTGCATGAAAATAGATCTTGCATTATATAATACACGAGTGTGTTAGAGTCTATGCAATAATGTAGTATTTAATCAGTGGAACAAAGAAGTTATACCCAAACTGCATAATGCACAGCGTGTCATGGTATATGCAGTTTGTTAGGATTTAATCAGTGGAACAAGGAACCTGGACCCAGAGTGCATAATGTGCCAGCAGATTGAGGTCTGTACATTTTCTTATGAGTTATTAGTTGACTAACCAAAATCGACTGGGTTCTAATATCCCATAGTGTGACGGTAGTTCAGGATCTGTGTTGTTTCCAGTTGGGTCTGACGTAGATAAGCGCACATACGGTGCTTCTATAGTGCAATGAACCGAACTTGTTAATGTCTGTTTCTGCAAGCTTCAGATGAACAAGAACCTCAATATATCTTACACAGTGGTGTCTGAGTTAAGGCCCCTGTAATAATCAAGACATGGTGGTTCTTAGAACTTATGGGTGGGGATACTGATTTTTTGGAATGGAACAGCAGCCCTTGGAATTGTTGCGAGTTACATCTAAACAGGGAACAAAATTCAGAAAATATGTAATTTCATTTTGGTTATTTTAGGTCTAATATTTTGGTCCTACAAAATGTTCTGGGTTGCTAGGCAAACAAATAGACCTGGACAGGAAACATGTAATTACTACTGGTTCTTTTAATCCAGATCTAATTGTCTTAAAATTCTTATCTGCTTGGGTCGAATTTTAAGCTACAGTTCTGGTGCGACAAGTGAGTCAATAGGTTTCATCAGTTTTCATTGGTGGTTATTGTTTTTTCTAAGGTTAAATAGTAACCTTCAATCATAACTAACAGTAGCTTCTTCTCTGCCTGACATGCCGGATGTGTTGGCATCAAAACTCAAAGCAAACGTATTCAAAGCAGCATAGAAACTTTGCGTTAATCTGGCTTCTAAATGATCTGTAAAGTGCTTAAATTGTGCATAATGAACAAGTTTGGGAGGTAACTTTTTATGCCGATATATGTGATCGGGGAATGAAAGTGCCAACGAAACTTAAAACAAATTAACATAGAATCGTCAAGAAGGTAGATTTCAAACCACATGAGATCTTAGTTAGCCACCTTATTAAGGCTTTGCCAGTACTTCCGTTTCACTGACATAAACGAGTGACCGTGGCCAAGGTAGGTATCTTAGTAACTGCAGGAAGTACAATACGAATGATCTATTTGTTAGTTATCTTCGCTCCATTAATTGAACCTGTGGTACATAAGATTACACAATTTCTTCTGCTTTAAAGATAACACTATAATGCCGTCCAAATTTAAGCGAAAGCATAACATTGATAATAAAATGTTTTTCTAAAGCAAAACAATGGGCGTAGTGACCTAGATAAGTCCGGCTTCTGACCAAATGGATCAGGCTGAAATGTCCTAAAATGTTGGATTGAAATCACTGAGATCTAAAAACAGGTAGTCTGTTCGGAAGCATTCTTGTTTCATTAACATGTAAAATTGAGAACGAAATAGGAACAAGTGCTAAGAATCTATCTTTTTGTAGCGGCATACTGGAAATGAAACAGGTATGCCGCCACAGATGAAAGCGGCACAATCCTTATATTGACAGGTCTTAAAGATTAAAAGATCATCAAGTTGATGTTGTGTATCGATAACGCATTGTATTTTAGGCTTTGTATCAATAATCATATTGATGCTGGTCAGAATTGTATCGTTTCAGGCCAAATCGATATGCAATCAGATAATGTAGAGAGTCGAAGTCGATGCCATATCTTTTTCTAATGATGTTGAGCAAATAATGTCGATCCTAATTGGCTACACATTATACAGCAACATAATTGGGCCCACATTGTACACAGTTAGATGTATGTAATACATTAGCTAAGGTATACATGCAATGTCAGCTTAACAGTTCACTAAGGCACACACGTGCAACGATATTTGAGAAAAATAGTAAAATAATGACTAGCATCGGACCCATGTGTTGAATATTATGTACCTCACACATTGTCAGTCATAGCTTGTACGCAGATTTTATTGATTGATTGTCTGAGGATTGATTCATTGACTGATCATGCCAATTGATTTTCTATTATCAGGACCTGGTGGAGTACAGGAAGAGGGTGAGGATCGTGAAAGTTCGTACAATGGATGATGCAGTCCGTATGTTCAAGGTGGATGACACCAACACTGTAGGACAACTTATGCTGACGATCTGCTCAAGAATAGGTACTATTACTGACCATTCTAGTCATGCATTATGTTTCTTATTACTTACCTTTATAGTCATTTGTTGTGATTCACATATGGAATCAAAAAATAAAATTAATCTTCATCTTACCTTCTTCCGTTTCATCTCCTCTGAGTGAGTTAAATCGACCTTAAACTCTTTTTTTGGTTCCACTGCAGGTGATTTTCAAGCTTCCCTTTATATGTATAAGTTTGTTTTAAAATACTATTTTACGTCTGATGTCTTCATTCCTCTTCTAGAGTATATGCTCCACTGCTTATCATCCTATGCAGATCGCTGGTTGGTACACTGTCATCTTGTTTTCTTAATGTTTTGGCTGATATGCTAACAGATTATAGAGCAGGCTATACCCTTCAAAAACAACATTCATGGTTTCTTCATGCTTAAAATTGCACTGGGCTCAGTGTAAAGTATTTTAGTTGTTTTTCAGTGCCATTTCCAGTCACCAAACTTTTGTGGATGGTTTGGTTACGGTTTAAGGACAAAACCTGTTAAGTTTCGGGTCAAGAACTCAACGGTCGCAATCAGTTAGATTTAGTTTGGTTTTATATGCATGAGATCTCAGATCACATAAGGGAGTGTGATTTCATTTAAAGCACAAAATTGGTACGAATCCGCGCACTTTGAAGGAAGTGATGGGTTATTTGCTAGAAGGGAACGGTTGTTAAACCGCATTTGATCCCCCTGCTGGTACGGGGTTGTAGAATTGGCCCGACGTGCGACTAAGTAGAGGCAACCTGTTTGCCGTGGGTTGCGACCCGTGTCGGAGGAGGAGAGGATCCTAGTAATTGAGCGGAGGCTTTCCGATGCAATACACTACTTTGGCTTCTACTTCTTCTAGACGGGTGGTCGGGATGGGCCCGGTCTCGATAAATCGGCTGGTCACGCCGAGCCCTAGGAGGTCTTTCTTTACTAGCTCACTTCCTTTATCTTTCTCTTTGTATCTCTCTTGATACCACCGTTGCCCCTACATTCTATCCCTTTAACTTTCCCTTTCCCACGTCTTAGAAGACTTTCTAGAAGGCGATGGCTCAATGGGTCATTTTTCCGACTGAGTATGTACGGGTTGAATCAGGAGGTGATTTTGCCTACTGAGTATAACATCTGTGTATCCCTGGCACTTTAAAAGTGTTCCGTTGTTGGGCTCCGTGGTGGGTGGGGAGCACGGGTGCTGAATTTTAAACAATTTCCAAGGAAATCAACTCAGACGTACCAAAACTGGATCTGACTTGGATGACGAACCATGTTGTGTGGATTCATTTCACTCTTCATGGTTATACAGTCTAAAGACGATTCAAAGCCGATTGTATCACTCTCTCCGTTTGTTATTGAAAAGACAATTACGGGATTGATTGGTACACCAAAAAGTGTTAAAAAGTTGAAATCGGGCTGCCTACTTGTTGAATGTGTGCGACGGGGTCAGACAGAGAATATCCGGAACATGAAAACATCCTTCGATAGTCCAGTGACCTCATTCGCTCACACAATACTCAATTCGTCCAAAGGCGTGATTCGGTGTCGGGAATTGCCTGGAGTAAGCGACAAGGATATCATTGAAGGGATGAAAAACGAAGGTGTCACTGCGGTTAGCGGAATACGAATTAAACGTAACAACAATCTCCAGGATACCAACACATTTGTACCCATCTTCAACCATCCAACGGTACCGAGAGTGGTCAAAGTTGGCATTTTGCAACTGAAGGTTGAGATTTACATACCTAACCCCCTTCGATGCTATAAATGTCAGAAATATGGCATTCACGAAGGCCGATGCTCATAAAGCCAAATATGTGGCCGATGCAGAGACCATTCTCATCAGGAATCTGAGTGTAGAGCAACTCCATATTGTGTCAACTGTGGAAAGGAGCACCAATCCAATTCCAAGGAATGTGATACCTGGAAACAAGAGAAGGAAATACAGAGAGTAAAATACACAGCTAACATTCCCTACCCAGAGGCCAGAGAACTTGTACAGGTAAAAACATCCCTTCGTGGCCCATACTTCTCCACTGTAGTTAAAAACAATTCCAAAGCAACAAAGGACGCTCAAACACAGACAGATCCACCCGAGTCAACACCTCGCTCTAACACCCCCGATTAACAAGCACAAAAAAAACGCGGCATCTACCCAAACAACATCTAATAATACCCCACCACCGAAATCACCAAAGAATAAAAACAGATCTCAAGGAAATAGGCTGCAAAAGGAGTCAGATGACCCCACCAAACTCTATAACTGGTTTGGAGACATTGAGAGCATGAATGCAGAAGAAACTGCTCCATGTTCCCAAAGTAGCTCTAGACCTAATAAAAAAATCATCCCCTTTACTTCCTCCAGAGAAATAACCATACAGAATCTCCTCGCGAAAAGTCTAACCTACCTCTACAATCTCCACTCTAAACTTATAATGAAGAACACCATCATACAATGGAACTGTCGAGGACTTAAAGCCAATTACAATGAGATTCTTCTGCTTTCAAACGAATATGATCCTACAATACTATGCCTTCAGGAAACTTTTTTAAAAGATAAGGATAACATCACACTTAAAAACCACTCACTGTTTAGCACCTACTTTCATAATGTTAACACGGCCTCAGGAGCAGTTTATATTACCGTGAACAATAGAGCCCCTCATAGCGTCATCCATTTAAACATAAATTTGCAAGCCATTGCTGTAAGTGTCACTCTACATCGAGTGATTACTTTCTGTCCTATTTACATACCACCAAACACCAACCTACTACCAAATGAATTAGACACTATTGTTCAACAACTTCCCGAGCCATTTGTTTTACTCGGTGATTTTAATGCCCATAATATTTTATGGGGATCAAACTACATAAGAGACAGGGGCAAAAAGGTTGAAGATTTCATTACTAGACACGATTTGTGTCTATATAACACCAAATCTCCGACGTACTTACACCCAGAAACGGGTACATATACGTGTATCGACTTGTCCGTTTGTTTCTTCCTTACTTTGGATTATAACTGGAAGGTCACTGATGACCTTCACAGCAGTGATCACTTTCCAATCTCTTTTAAGAACATTTGATGACTCATTTCCACAGTGTAATTTGAAGAAGGCTGACTGGGCCAAATTTGAAACACTTTGTACAGCTTGGCTTAACAGGAATACCGTCCTAAACGACAATGACCCTATTTGACAATTTACTTCCGTCTTAATTGAAATTGCAGAGAAATCCATTTATAAGTCCTCACCGAACCCAAAAACCGTGGATCACCAAAGAATGCAAAGAAGCCATTAGACAACGTCGAGAAGCACTGAAAAAATTTAATAATCATCCAACCTCTGAAAATTTAATTAAGTAAAGTATCGTTCTGACCAAAGCACGCCGCACGATTAAAGAATGTAAAAGAGCATCATGGAAAAAATATGTTTCAACTTAAAATCTCGTTCCTCTATAAAGAAAGTTTGGGACACTATCCGCAAAATAAAAGGAAAAGGGAAAACACAGTTCTTTCCGACATCTGAAACTAAATAACAACAATTTCAATACAAAACATGAAATAACTAATATACTTGCTGACTGTTTCTCTAAATATTCCTCATTGTCTAATTATTCAGAAATTTTCCGTAGATTAAATACTCAGAAAGAAAAGACACGGTTGAAATTCACATCGAATAACTCGGAAAGTTATAATCAACCGTTTTCATTGTCGGAGCATGTGGAATCTTTGAATAAGTCCCATGATACATCCGCTGGGCCTGACGATATACATTGCCAGTTTCTGACACACCTTTCAGAACCACCATTAACAGTTCCTCTGTAAATCTTCAATGATTTATAGATTACTGGTAATGTACCAAACATTTGGAAATACGCAACAGTAGTACCAATTCCCAAACCAGGCAAAGATAGCGCAGATCCTACCAACTATAGACCCATATCACTGACTAGCTGCGTATTCAAAACAATGGAACGAATGATCAGTTCTCGGCTTGAATGGTATTTGGAAACCAACAATTTCATGTCTCCTTTGCAAAGTGGCTTTCGTTGGTCGCAGCACCAATGATCATCTGGTTAGACTGGAAACATTTATTCCCGACGCTTTCATCAAGAAGGAACACATAGTAGCAGTTTTCTTTCACTTAGAAAAGGCCTATGACACGACATGGAAGTACGGAATACTAAATAACCTGCACGATCTGGGTCTAAGAGGCCGTCTGCCCTCTTTCATATCAAACTTTCTCTAAGACAGAGAATTCAAGGTACGAGTGCGCTCCACCCTCTCTGATATGCACGATCAAGAGATGGGTGTGCCCCAGGGCAGTATTTTCTCTGTGACACTTTTCAACATAAAAATTAATAGCATCACCAAGTTTCTGGCTCCTGGTGTGGATTGCTTCTTATACCTTAATGGCTTTCTAATATGTTATCGATCAAAGCACATGCATGCAATTGAAAGACAACTGCAGCAGAATATCAACAAGATTCAAAATTGGGCGAATACTAACGGTTTCAAATTCTCGAAATCAAAAACAGCATGTATGCTTTTCTGTCAGTTATGAAGACCTCATGATGAACCTAAACTCACGCTGGACGGAACACCTATTCCAGTTGTTGAGGAAACAACGTTTTTAGGTATTATCTTCGACAGAAGACTGACTTTTATTCCACACCTAAAGAACTTGAAAGCTAAATGCTTGAAAACTCTAGATTTACTTAAAGTAGTAGCGCACACTGACTGGGGTGCTGATAGAAAAGTCATCCTCAGTTTATATAGAACGTTTATTCGCTCCAAACTATACTGTGATTGCGTTGTTTATGGTTCAGCTAGGAAGTCCTATTTGAGGATGCTTGGCCCAATTCTTCGTCAAGGAATAAGACTCGCTCTGGGAGCATTTAAGACATCCCCGTGTGAAAGCCTACTCGTTGAAGCGAACGAACCACCTTTATCACATCGTAGAGAGATCCTTTCTGCACAGTATGCTCTCAAATTAAGCTCAAACCCTCTGAACCCTGCTTGTTCGGCTGGTTTTCAACCCAAATACAAAAACCTTATACGAAAAGAAACAAAATGCCATACCTACCTTTGGCATTAGAATATCACCCTTCCGCGAAAGTACCAAAATTGATCTTTTAAAAATTAAGAACACGTCCGTCTCCGAAACACCTCCCTGGCTACTCAAACAATCAAAAGTACTTTTTTGTTACACGATGGAAAAAAATCGGAGACAAACCCGTCCATCTTCCACAGCTGTTATCATGAACTACTCGGCCAATTTGAAAACTACACAAGAATTTATACTGATGGATCAAAAGATGAGGAAAAGGTTGCTGCAGCTTTCGTTAGTGGAAAACACACAACAAAAGTTCGCTTGCAAAGTGGTACTTCAAATTTTGCAGCCGAAATCACAGCAATTAACATTGCTCTGTCATATATTGAAAACAAACGTATTTTAAATAGCATCACCTTCTCCGACTTACTATCAGTACTTCAGTTACTACATAATAGAAAATTGGAGAACCCATTATTAGCCAATATTCTCCTCAAAAACACTTAGCTGAGTACTTCCCACAATATAGTATACTGTTGGTTACCGAGTCATATTGGCATAAAAGGTAATGATAAAGCAGACCGCTCTGCTAAAATGGCCCTATCCTTTGAACCATCTGATTTTAAAATACCGTATACTGATTTTAAACCTAGTATCAAAGAATCTTTACGTCAGAAATGGCAGACATCATGGAATGATGCCGTGAATAACAAACTTCATGCCATCAAGCCAACCCTAGGAGAATGGACTCCTTCCTACAGAAAAATCCGTAGGGAGGAGGTAGTCATTGCAAGAATTCGAATTGGTCATACGTATATAACCCACTCGCACGTACTAAAAGGAGAAGACCCACCAGAGTGCATTTCTTGCAATGAACCATTCACCGTTAAGCACTTTATGTTGGAGTGTTTCGACCTCCTATCCACGCGCGATCAGTATTACAATGTGCATGATATTAGGGAGCTCTTTGATACAGTCAGCGTGGCTTGTATTATAGACTTCCTGAAAGAAGTAAACATTTTTTAGAAGCTATAGCTTTTATGCTATCACCTTTAGGAGTTTTACGTGATGTATATACCGTCCCTTAATTTTAATTACCTTTCATCTGCCTCCAATCAACATACATCATTTACATTCCCCGTTGATCGGGATGCTTTATTTATTTATTACTGTTACCATCTTTTCGTTTTACTTTCAACTGTTTGGTTTCGTATCACTGGTCGACAGGAAACCTTTTACCACTTTTAAACGATCAAAGATATAAACTTTGTATGGCGCTAAATATCCTAACAGTGCTGGTGCGCCGTAAAAATATAATCAACCGACCAACCAACCAACTACATTTGATAGGCACTTTGGGCTCTGGAACAAGCATTGTGTCGTAGTTCGAACTTTACAACAAGGACGTTTATAAAATGAATGTTTAAAATCTGGGCAACCGAGAAACCCAAAATGGCTATTACACAGCGTAATTCATCTTTAGATGAAGTTTTCGTTCTGAAATACTGGCTAATAATAATGGTGAAGACAATTTGTTTAAACTTATGAAACGTATCAGATGATTGAAGTTTGGAGACAGTTAATGGAGATACCAGCGAGTGATTTTGAATTCTAAAATGGTGTTATTATGAGTCCGATGTCAACCTTCCTTGTACCGATATTTCGAAATTAAATGTAGCAACGGGAGGCTAATTAATACACATACAACTTACAAGTACAGTGCAGTTTTCATTTCTTTATTGAAGGTATTTATTTGATGACAATACCCCTGTCTCAACAGGCAGGCCATAATAATGATACACTTAAAACCCTAACACGGCATTATGGAACAGATAAAAAATGTGGCCTTTTGTAGTCTGTAAAGGACTGATTCAAGAAAGCGAAATTTGGCAGAGCTTATCTTAGCTGAAATTCTTATTTTAGAGCAGAAGTATCCGAAAGAAAATTTCTTTGAGCCGTACAAAATTGTATATAAAAACCATAAAGAACAAATTCCCAACTTGTTCCAGCTGGCTAATTCACAGGTAAGGAACAGATTAACCCTAGAAGCAATCAACAGATTAAAACTTATACAACTATGTGTTACATCTTAAAAGATTTCAATAGACCTTTAACATATAAAGAGAGACGGATATTGAAGTGTTTGGTAAATATTGACCTATAGCCGTATCCTCATCCGTTCATTACTCTCTTACTTCCTTCACAATTTGGTGACAAGGCGGGTGCTCTCCCATTAGACGAAATCCTGCTATCATCTCTGACTATGGCTTGAACACATCGCCACTCCTCTTACATGGATGGTCATATCAACATGTGTCTCTTTAACTGAAATACGCGTTATGAAGTCTAGCTGGTCCTAAATAACAATGGTGTACATATTAAGACCCACTGCGGCTGCCATGGCAGCCATCTTGAAATCTTATTGCAACTCCTTCTGAAGAGTTGCTCAGAAGTCTTATTTTCACCAGAAAGCTTCGAATGATTTCTACGTGGTCTTACGTGAACATGCTGCTTATATGACATGCAGTATGGCCACCACATAGCAGTCATCTTACTACATTTGTTACAACTATTGCACCAGAACAGAGGGTCGTGTCAACATATGGTTGTCACTAGGGGACTTTTGATGAATCTACTCGCATTTAAATGAAATTAGTGCCAATCTGACGTCCAATTTTACTGCCAAGGCAATTATCTATTACAAATCTTTTCATTGCTAATTTTCCTGAACGGTAAGTCATATTGTTGTGGGGTTTCCATCAGAGGCTTTCTTATGATGTCTACTTAGTCATAAATAAAAATGGTACTAATGTGGGATCAAATGTGGTTGTCACAGCGACTGGCTTGAACACCGTGTACAGACTACTTCTGAATCAATGAATGTTCATATTATCATGAGGTTTTCACTAAACGACTCCTTACAATGCTTTTATTGGATTTTTACTAAAATGGTGCTCCTCTGATGTCGAATATATGGCCGTCTTGGAATCTTGTCTCAGCTACTCCTTTTAAAGGAAAGATCTTTTGGTACGGGGATTTCTTCAGAAGGGTGTTGTTGTTTCTACTCCTAAGCGATGGCTTTATCAACATGGGATTCTCACCAATACACTTTCAATAATCATCAGTTGAAAGGTAAAATGGTCTTGTCATGAATTCCTGGAGATTCTCTCTGCAGAGCAGACCATCAGTCCCTTCAATGAGATCTTCGATTACACCTTTACATGCAATTATATTTAGTTTATTTTCCAGGAATTATCAGTATTTTGATCTTGTGTTTAAGTGGAACATATTGTTCTATGACATGTGTGGTGACATATTTCAGGAATAACAAACCATGACGAGTACTCGCTAATCTTGGAAATGTCAGATGATGAGAAAGAGAAGACGCTGACACTGAGGAGGCAAAAATCTATTGCTAATGACCAGAAGAAACTGGAGCAGATGAGAAAGAAACTCCACACAGAAGATTACAGTGAGGTCTAGATTGAAAGTTGAATTGTTATGATCATAATAAACTGGTACCTTCTTAAAACAGCAATAAGCAAATAATAACTTTGTATATTATCGTGTTATGTATACCCGATTAGTATTGATACTTCATCAGATCCCATACAACAATTATCGACATTGGTTAGTATTATTACTGCATCTAATTCCATACAACACATATGGATGCTGATTTGTATTGATACTGCATTCGATCCCATACAACACATATGGATACCGATTCGTATTGATAAAGCATCTGATCCCGTACGACACATATGGATGGGAAATGAACAGTGCTTTATTTTAAATTCCAAATGATAGTAATTATTCAATTTTCCAAACTTTGTTCAGTACGAAATTGGGAAAAAATTAATTACAGCTTTAGTTTCGACTTATTTCTCAATGTTGTTCCTCAAATTGAGATTTTGCATTCTCTTCCTTGTCATGTTCTGAATAGATTGGGATTTTTGTTAGAGGTGGATATAATACAATGGATGCAAACTACCCTTTTATTTTAAATTTCAACACATGTCTGTCCATTTATTGCTGAAAGCTAGTTAAGAAATCCCGCAAGTTTTACGAAATCCTCAGCTTATCCTTGGAGATAAATTAGATTCTCAATGTCAGTTGTTAAATTATAACTCATTATTCCAAGCAAACGTCACAAATATTAAAATTCTCAATAGAGTAAGAAATCTGTCAAAATAAAAGGACCAGGAGTTTTGCAAATACGCGAAGGAGGAGAAAATAACTGGTTAAAATCAGACACATGTTAATGCAGTTCCGCGATCCTATTTTATATTCTGTCATTTTAGCTGTCTGCAATTTTACAAGAAGTGATAATGTTACTTTCATGCTGAGAAAAATTATGATTAAATTCTTGTCTTTTGGTATGGTAAATATTAGTATAAGAACTTAAGAATCGCGCACACTATCATCCATTCTGCAGCAAACTGGTTAGATCATTCCAAGACCTTACGAGAGCAGAGTGTGGACGAAGAGAACACGGTATTACTCAGGAGAAGGTTATTTTTCTCTGACAAAGCTGTGGATGCCCGGGATCCAGTTCAACTGAACTTACTCTTCTCTCAGGTAAATGATATTTAAGCTTGTCTCGCAGGATTTGTTTGCTAGCTGTAATGCTGTGCTTACTGGGAAATCTAATCCTTGTGAGTCCACACTTATAACAATAGTGGAACAAGTAAATTAAATGCCTGTCGAAGGATAATTTAAATTTTAATCCTACAAAATGTATACGAGTTTACATGTTCGGTGTCAAAAGTTGTAGTTTCATGCAAAGATTTTGATTGAATCATTCCTGTTTGTAACCTCAGACGGCACCAATATGATCACAAATGATGCTGATATGGCATCAAATATGGCCATTGTTACTAGTGTAGAGAAAGCTTTAAAACATTCAAAAAATTTATTCAACCTAATTTGACCAAACCCAATAGAATGAATCCTTCTTGCAAGGCTTTCAGGTTTGTTCAAATAATGTCAAAGCCCGTCAAATATAGCTAGTGTTTCTTAAATAAAAGGAACATATTAAATGAAGACTTCTCAAGAGATGCTCAACAGAGTTTCACATAAAGAACCATGACATAAGAAGTTGTCGGTGCAAATAATGTTGATTCCCATCAGATATGGATGACATTACTAACAATAGAAAAAGTGTTTAAATCCGTTCAACTGAATTTGACAAAATTGAACATAAAAAATCCAGTCTGAAGACATTTCATTTTTTAGACATTATGTTGATCTGCCCTCCAAAATTTACCTTCGTTAACAGAAACAGATACAACTTGAAATGACTTCTTTTCAAAACCCATAGAGCATAATTTGACTAATTCAACAGATAACATAAGGCATGAAGGCCTTTCAAGTTTATATACATGATGCCACTCTGCCACCAAATTTGGCTGCCATTTCAAATAATTGAAACACGTTTAAACAATGTATTTAATATCTACTCAACCAAATTTGATAAACGTTGACAAAGGGCATCCTGACAAAAAAACCTTCTAATATTAGACTGATAATGCCGATATGCTGGGATATTAGAATCAAGATATAAAAATAGCGAAAGCTTGAAACAATCGTTTTAAAATACAATATGACATTAACAGCATCTTAACAACCTAGACTGCATGGCCAGCACTTGCCTTTAGCTATCAGTCTGATTTCAGCTGAGTGAATTTGGATATGTGCAAATGGAATGAAATGCTTACCAATTACATTTTTGTTTAAATTCAGTTTCTATTATATATTGTATAGCCTTGTCATTTGACCTCATATCTTCGACAGAAAACTGACTTTTATTCCACACCTAAAGAACTTGAAAGCTAAATGCTTGAAATCTCTTGATCTACTTAAAGTAGTAGCGCACACTGACTGGGGAGCTGATAGAAAAGTCATCCTCAGTTTATATAGAACGTCTATTTGCTCCAAACTAGACTGTGGTTGCTTTGTTTATGGTTCAGCTATGAAGTCCTATTTGAAGATGCTCGACCCAATTCTTCATTAAGGACTAAGACTGGCTTTAGGAGCATTTAAGACATCCCCGTGTGAAAGCCTTCTCGCTGAAGCTAACGAGCTACCTTTATCACATCGTAGAGAAATGCTTTCCGCACAGTACGCTGTCAAATTAAGATAGACCCTCTGAACCCTGCTTTTTCGGCTGTATTTCAACCCAAATACAAACCCTTATACGAAAAGACACCAAACGCCACACCTTCCTTTGGCATTAGAATATCATCCAGCATTGACAGTACCAAAATTGATCTTTCACAAGTTAAGAAATCGTCCGTCCCCGAAACACACCCCCCCCCGGCTACTTAAACAACCAAAAGTACTTTTTACGTTACACGATGGAAAACAATAGGAGACAAACCCTTCCATCTTCCACAACTCTTATCATGAACTTCTCAGCCAATTTGACAATTATACAAGAATTTATACTGATGGATCAAAAGTTGAGGAAAGCCTGCTGCAGCCTTCGCTAGTGGAAAACACACAACAAACGTTTGCTTGCCAAATGGTACATCATTTTTTTCAGCCAAAATCAAAGCAATAGACCTTGCTTTCCAACATATTGAAAACAAGCGTATTTTAAACAGCATCATCTTCTCAGACTCACTATCAGTGCTTCAGTCACTACATAATAGAAAACTGGAGAACCCATTATTAGCCAATATTCTCCTGAAACATACTAAGCTGAGTACCTCCCACAATATAGTATACTGTTGGTTGCCCAGCCATACTGGCATTAAAGGTAATGAAAAAGCAGACCGCGCTGCTAAAATGTTCCTATCCCTTGAACCATCTGATTTTAAAATACCGTATACTGATTTTAAACCTAGTATCAAAGAATCTTTACATCAGAAATGGCAGGCATCATAGAAAGATGCCATGAATAACAAATTATATGCCATCAAGCTAACCCTAGGAGAAGGGATTCCTTCTTATAGAGCCGTCTGTAGGGAGGAGGTAGTCATTGCAAAAATTCGAATTGGTCATACTTATTTAACCCACTCGCACATGCTAAAAGGAGAAAACCCACCAGAGTGTATTTATTACAATGAACCATTCACCGTTAAGCACTCTATGTTGGAGTGTTTCGACCTCCATCCTACTCGTGATCAGTATTACAATGTGCATGAATTAAGAAGCTCTTTGATACAGTGAGCGTGTCTTGTATTATAGACTTCCTGAAGGAAGTAAACATTTATTAGAAGCTTTAGCTTTTATGCTATCACCTTGAGCAGTTTTATGTCCTATATACCGTCCCTTAATTTTAATTACCTTTCATCTGTTTTCATTATCATACACCATTTACATTCCCCGTTGATCTGGAAGCTTTATTTATTTATCACAGTTTCCATTTTATCCTTTCATTTTTAACTGTTTGATTTCGTATCGCTGGTCGATACGAAACCTTTTACCACTTTGAAATGATCAAAGATATAACCTCTTGTATGGCGCTAAATAGCCGAACAGTGTTGGTGAGCCGTAAAATTTCAATTAACCAACCAACCAATGAGCTCATTTGCTGTCCAGTAACTGGCATAGCTCAGGCGTCATTCAGCAGATTCAAAATGCAATTTGGTTGAAATACGCGACATTGGTTCAATGACCAATATGTGTTATATATTGGTTTATGTGTTGTTAATTCTCTGTTTAACAGACCCTTAACAACTTCATGTCTTCACATGGGTTATAGCTTCTACCGCCTCATTATCTCCATTTTGGATAGACCATAACCTATGAGAATTACCTTCCTCTCTGCAGATGCTGCTTGTAACTGGCATCGCGTAGAATCACTCAGCATATCTTGATGCAACTTGGCTCAAAGTCACAACATCGGCTCAGTGACCAAGATGTGCTACATGTAGATTTTGTCATGTCAGCTCCATTTAAGACAGGGTTATGGCCCTTGACAACTTCTAAATTTTACATGGGGTGTAGCTTCTATCCATCATAGCTCAAGACACCACTCAACGTATTCAGATGCAATTTTGTGTAAATTTTCTCTCAATGAACTAGATGTGCCTTTTATAGATTTTGTCTTGTCTGCTCTATTTTGGATACAGGTTTATTGTTGTTATGGAACGTCACTTTTCAGCACGTGATATGATGTACATAGCGACCTGTTATTTGGTGGAGGAAGAACGGCTGAAAACATCGGGAACAACCATCTACCCACATGAAGTTACTAGCAAGCTTTCTCACATACCCTTGTTGGCCTATCCAAGACTCCAACCCAGACGGACAGAGTTGGGATGTCAGTGATCTGTAAAGTCGTGTGCTTTGGACCACTCGGACACCTAGTTATGGCCTTTGACAATCATTTTAATATCGTCGTATGAATATGGCTTGAAACTGCACTAATTCAAGAACTATTACACATATTATGAACTTTGTCACAAAGACACACAAAAAAAAATGCATTTTTGTGGGTTTTGTAATGTTGGTTCTGTTTTGGCTAGAGTGGCCTTTATATGTCTGCATGGAATGTTTCATATATTGATGAGACCTTGTAGGAGGTGGAATTCAGACATTTCATGTAATCATTTAGAGGAGGAATAGCCTTGAATGGCAATCACCCGACTTTGGTTTCAAATACAAAAGCCCTGTTAAGACTTTTCAGAGCAATTTGTAGCAATTGTGTCCTTGGCAATACAGTCGCAAATAATAAACCTAGTTGATAAAAAGGCACATAATTATTATGAACTTGTCTTCAGATAATATGTAAAGACATAGTTCTGTCCATTATCAATTTGGTTTATATTAGATGCAGAAAATATATATTTACACAAGAATTAATCTAACGAGAATGTTTTATATAAAACAAGGTTCGTTATATCAGACAAGAGTTTCCCTTGTGGTTCATGAGTTGTAGAATAGGCCCAACATGTTCTCGCTGCATGTAGTAAGAAGCGACGGAATGACGACAACCTGTTTGCCCTGGATTGCGACCCGTGTCGAGGGAGGAAAGGATCCTGTTAGTTGAGCAAAATGGCTTTCCGATGCAACACACTTCTTTGAATTAAACTTCTTACTAGACTGGGGTGATCGAGATGCGCCCGGTCTCGACAAATTGCATGGTCACATCCAGCCCTAGGAGGGTTTCTTAATTTGTTTTCTCACTTTCTCTTTAACTTTTTCATGCACCTATCTAGATACCACCGAGGACCCAGAAGTCTACTCCATTTCCTTTCTTCTGTTGTCTGCCTCATAAGACGTCCTAGAATGTGGTGGCTCAAAGGGTCAATTAGAAGTATCTATACTTCAAGAATATACCACATATGTATTCCTGACACTTGATAAGTGTCTCCTTGTTAGGCTTCGTGGTGGTCGGGTGAGCATGAGTGATGACTGTAAAATAAATCGAAAAAAAATCAACTAAAGAGAACCAAATATATTTCTGACTGATGATGAACCATGTTGCGAGGAGTAATTCTCACGTTTTTTGATCTTACAATCCGAAGATGCCTCACGAACGTTCGCCATCATTTCCCATTTGTAGTCAAAAACACGACAATTGGGTTAATCGGCACAGCAAAATCGTGCAAACCTGTAATTTGATTGCTGCGTATGCAATGTGAACGACAAGGACAATCGTAAAATATTCTGAAAATTAAGATTTTCTTTGATATTGCAGTAACCTGGTTTACTCACATATTACTCGGTTTGACAAAGGGCGTCATTCGCTGTCTTGACTTGGTTAGTCATTGATACAGGAATCATTGAAGGGATAAAAATGGAGGTGTCACTGCCACCGTAGAATGTTATAAAACGGAACCGCAGTTTTCAGGAAATTATCAACATTACGCTCACTTTCGACACACCAACAACAGTTCAAGTAGTTAATGTTGTATTATTGCAAGTTAAGGTTGAGATATACATCCGACACCAACTTCGATGTTTCAAGTGTCAGAAGTACAGCTACCACGAAGACAAATGTAACAAAACCCCAATATGGGGCCGATGCAGGGACCTTTCTCATCGGGAACCCCAGTGCAAAGCCACTCTGCATTGCATCAAAATACCGAAACAAGCACCAAGGACTATAAAACCTGGAACAGGAGAAGGAAATTCAAAGGATGAAATACATATACAATATCAAAAAAGAACTGCTCAATTGTTGTGAAGTCTAATCAGAACACTGCTAAAGGCGCATAGACCCCAACAAACCCACCTGATTCAGCAACTAGCTCAAAGACTCCACATTACAAACCTCAGCAAAATACAATATCCACTCCGGCAAAATTCAGTAACACAACAACAGCAAAATCACTAAACAACATAAAGTAACAACAATACAATAGGCAGCAAAAGGGGTCTGATGACATCATCGTGTAATTGTGGCAGGCTATTGCAAATAAAATCCAACTGCAATGACATTCTTCTGTTTTGGAGTGAACCTTTATAAAAGATACGGTCAGCATCACACTTAAAACTTACTCCTCATTTACCAACTGCTCTGAAAATGTTGCCAGTGATTACTTCATGTTCCATTTATATATCACCACACACCAACTTCCATATAAATTTGCCTCCGTTGTTCAACAGCTGTCCGCCCCATTGGTTCTACTCGGGAATTTCAATGCCCGAAGCATTTTATTGGTATAAAATTACATAAACAAACGAGGTAAGCGACTTCTTTTCTAGGCACGATTGGTGTCCATATGACACCAAATCAATGACATATTTACATGCAGGAACAAGTAAAATTCTCAAAATCAAAAATAGCATGCATGCATTTATGTCAGTTACGAATACATCATGATGATACTACACTCAGGCAGGATGGAGCACTTCTACCAGTTGTTGAGAAAACAAAGTCTTAAGGAATTGTCTTCGACAGAAAACTAACTTTTATTCCACGCATCAAAACCTGGAAAGCTAAATGCTTGAAAGTTCTTGAGTTACTCAAAGTTGCAGTGCACACTGAATGGGATGCTAATAGAAACGTTGTTTGAAACCTAGATTGAACCTTTAGTCGATCAAACTAGACTGTGGTTGTGTTATTTACGTTTTAGACAGAAGGTCATGCTTATCGATGCATGACTCAATTCACCACTAAACAAAATGGCATCCGTTTCCGAAATACCTCCCTAGAAGCGTAAACAACTCGAACTAAATTTTAAGCTACACGACAGAAAAACAATATGAGACCTATCACACCATTTTTGATAACTCTTTTAAGGAACTCCAGAAGTAATTTAAGGACTACTTAATCACTTTCCATAATCGATTAAATGGTTAGGAAAAGTCTGTTTCATTCTTTATAAGTGAAAATTACACTTCCAATGTTCGCTTGCCTTATGATGCATTGACCTTGCCTGGAAATATATCGACAGCAAAGACACTTTCAACTGTATGATCCTCTCTGACTCGCTATCAGTACTTTCGTCACAACACAACAGGAAGTTTGAAAACCCATTACTGACCAGTATTCAAAAGTACCGAGCTTCGCACCTCTCACAATACGGTACACTTTTGGTTACCTAGCCATATAGGTATTGAATGTAATGACACAGCAAATCGTGATACTAAAGTGTCCTTGTCCCTACAACCATCTGATTATAAAATACCATACACTGATTTTAATTCTAGAATCAAACAATCCATTTTTGTAAATGGCAGGTATAATGGAACGATGCTGTGAATAACAAACTCCATGTGATGAAACCAACTTTGGTGATTTGCCGCCTTCTACAGAATCATAAGTTATAAATAGAAGCACCAATGTCAATGGTGTATGTTGATCTACACTGTTCACAGCTATGCGTATGTGTGTACATATATATACGCACATACATACACACACACACACATACAT
>JAECUM010069916.1:0-21617 GCA_016617855.1 Megalonaias nervosa | reverse complement strand
TATATATATATATCTGTCTGTCTGTGTGTGTGTGTGTGTGTGTGTGTGTGTGTGTGTGTTCCTAATGTCTTTGTGGCAATAATCGTGTTAATATGTAACGATCTAAAAACAACATTGCAACTAGCCTCACTGGCAGTCAAAGGTTTTCACAAACAGGTGGATCTCAGAACAATGGACTAAATGCAATTATTACGCATAATTTATCGCTAATTAAATTCTCAGATTTGCTTAGAAGTGTGTGAACTTTGCGCGTACCAAAACAATGATCAGTGAGTATTTACGTGTTTTCCCCTCGCGAAGCAATGTAATGAGATGAGTTAATTGCCATTCAGGTCCGTGTTTTGAATAAGCGTGTTTAAAAGTCGGTATTGCTTGTTGCGCTTCAGACTTACTTTGAAGGCCACGAAAGGATGAGATAACTCCGATGTTGTTATTGTTGTTGTTGTTATAGGGTTTAACGCCATTTTTCAGCACAAGATAGGCTATACATGGCGGCCAATATTAATAGTGGAGGAAGAACCCTGGAAAACCCCGGGAAGAACCACTGACCCACGAGAAGCTACTGGCAGGCTTTCTCACGTACCCACGTTAGCCGAGCCTGGACTCGAACTCACGCAGACAGAGGTGAGATGGCAGTGATCCGTAACGATCAGCGCTTTAGACCACTCGGCCACTCGGGGCCCCTAACTCCGATGTAATTTAAATCTCAAAGTGTATGTGTTCTGACAATCATGACGAGAACTGGTTGCTGACGAAAACTGGAAGGATGTCAGTGCACATATTATAATAAACGCATTTCTTGGAACAGCTGTTCGATTAATTGCCGTTAAAATGAAATCTAAAAGATACTAATATAGAACCAACGAGATAGAAAGACTGTAATAGCACATATATACTTATATCTTGCCGTTCTGCGGAACGTTGCAGGTCAGTTCAGCAATCATATTTCTATGTCATTTTAACGGCGTGCTTAACCAATCATAGCAAGCTCAATGTTTTAATTTTCGGTGCTAAATTATAGGACTCGGGTCTCCAGAAAGACAATCGAATGAAATGAGAGCATTTTGGCGAAATAGCATTCAGTCGTGATTAATCATGTACCACTGACTGTTATTATTATTATTGTTATTATTATTATTATTATTACTAGTAGTAGTAGTAGTAGTAGTAGTAGTAGTAGTCAGTCAGTCAGTCAGTCACAGTTACCACATTGAAGATGATATTGGCTTGGGACTGGAACAATATTTATAAGACACATAGGTCTACCTAAACGGAAACGCTTCCAGCGAGTTTGTGTAATGTTCCGATTCATGCATAAGCAAACATTATAACCAGGATATAGCCTGATCAGAGTAGAATATAAATAATAGAGAAAAAGTCTATCAACAAAACTATTGTTGATGTTCAGTTTTATTTTTTTCACATTTTCATTGGACACTCCTCGATCATTTACGTAGTAATGAAATAAAAAAAGTACACCACACGCAAGACAAGAAATGGTACAGCACGCACACAAAAGAAGAGAAATACATACATATTATACATTAAAGTCATGCATTCTTGACTCTAAAGCTGGTCACTATGAAGTAGAAGACTGCAACGTATTATATGTATATAGAGTGGGTGTCTGGAGTAGTTGATACACATTTTTTGTTGTTGTGTGTAATGCGTTTCTAGCTAAGTAGTCTAGTTTAATCTTGTCATTTTGATGGCCTCAGACCAGTATTAAGAATGTTCATAATACTTGGACGAGGTAGAATAATTTTTTGTTTGTTTGACACCATTCGAATTGGGGTAATGTTACTGCAATAACAAGATGCTTTTCAGTTCAAAGAGGTGTGTGTGTGTGTGTGTGTGTGTGTGTGTGTGAGAGAGAGAGAGAGAGAGAGAGAGAGAGAGAGAGAGAGAGAGAGAGAGACTATTAGTGCAGCAAAGATCTTTTAATCAGACAATCTAAGCACGACAGGTTCAATAATATAACGGACCACACTTTTCCCAGGACAGGATTGGCTATCGGTGTATTGAAATTTTAAATACAAAACTATTGACTGGCAGCTTTTGGAACACAGGTGGAGTTTATTGACTTGTCAGCTGGTGTTTATTCTGGAACCGTTGCCAAATCTAGACACTGACAAAGTGTGAATAAGTAAATAAAATAAATTAATTTCTCTAAGATATGTATTAGAATGGGAATATCATCAATTCGCTGACGAAGCTAGAATACAACCTTTTGGGGTCTCCTCAGATGACTGTGTGGAAAATAATGCTTTTATTATCTTCTCTTCGAGATTTCAAGGTTTGTCATCGTTCCTGGGTAAACGGCGTAAACAGACGTGAGAAACTTTATCACTTTTTAAATTAATTTTAAAATTTGTTCAGCATTGCTCTGTGAATGTTGGTTATTTAAGAGATAATTTCTCCAAACAATGCACATTAGATGCATGGACATAACAACGTCTGTTTATGGAGTGGATTAGGTTCTTATAAACTGTCCACCCAAATATGTATCCACTTGGTCATTCTCGTTCGTCTGAATCATGATTTGACGGACGCATTGCGATTAAGCACGTTGACACTACACTTTAACGCTGCGAAAATCTACTAGTAAGCGCCAGCTTTTACTGCATTTCAGTGCCGACCTTTCTCTCCATAATTCAGCAACAGGTAGATACAGGTGTAATTGGTAAGCGAAGTGTATAAAACAAAGTACAGGCATATATCATTCTTGAATGCAAGAAGTAACTGTATAAAAGATCAGCCAAATGTTTCATTAGAAAGTGAGAATAATATCAAAAAATAAAAGTAATGTATTGCAAGCTCAGCTGATTTCATGCAGCAGATACCCAGGTTATGTCTGTGTTTATACGATGATAAAGCAGAAACGTACATAACTAAATAATGTTATTACTACTTCTCTCTTTACATCTTGTGGAACATTATGACCCACATCTGACCCCCTGTTTCTGTATAAACTAAATTACACGACAAAACGGTGTGAGGTCAATTGTATTTGACATTTCTGCGCTAAAGTATGTTTCGTGTGTGATGTAATGCGCCCGTTTTGAATTGGTACAGATCGTGTTCGTGGGTATATAATTAGCCTTTTTATTACTTTGGTCAGTTGAAAGTACCATTCTGAAGATCCCATTCTGAAGATTCCTAAAGATTTGATATTTTCCTAAAAGCTGGATGAAGCAACCTTAACTGTAATGACTCAGGTATTCAGTGTCTAACATTCGTAGATTGTGATTACTCAGTTTGCAATGCTAGAGATGAGCATCTTTAAGTAGGTCCCTGCTGTATAAAAAGTGTGTATCGTATTGATACTGGTTATATTAATATGCATGTGATAATAGTAATGCCTTTACTCAGGTAAGGAATTATAAGACTATTGGTCAGTATAGTTATGTTGGACACGGTGGATGTATTTTACTAGATTATGGTTTTGCTTCTCAGTCCCTTTTCAATAGTTTCCGATTGTTTGATGTTTAGTGAGCCTAATATTTTTAAGATCACTGTGTTAATGATGTTGAAGCATCATTTTTAAAATAAGAAAATAGAGGGTAAATTTGTTTGGCAATCAGAGTTTAAGAATCAATATAAATCAAAATTAATTTTATGATTCTGTAATCAAACAGATAAGGATTATTCACAAAAAACTGAGAATGTAAATGCTGGCATGATGGAAAGTTGCTTGTCGGCTCCACATGCTATTAATTTTTACAATGTTTGTTTGCCGTTCTTGAAATGTATTAAAAATATCTCAACATAATGCCATAGAAATATAATGAAAAATATATAGTAATTGGTTTAATGAGAAAATTGAAGACAGTTAAGTCAATATTTATGAGTAACTTCAGCCATTATCAAGATGTAAAAACACCAGAAGTAAGAAAAGAAATGGCTAGTGTACGATTAGACTATATAAAAAAATCTAATAAGAAACTGTAGGCATAAATATGATGATCTGAAAACAGCAAATTTGAAAGAGCGAAAATTAATGATGAAAACTTGTTAGGGAAAATGTTAAAAAATGATCCCAATCCTGTACCCTCTTATATTACAATGGATGCTTTTGGAAAACACTTTAAAGATGAAAACAGTTCTTACTATCAGCTTTTGATACCAGATAAAGATGTGTTACACTTTCATGAAAGATATGTAAAGGAGAGTTTAAAGTCATATTTAATGAACTAATTAAATATATTTCCCTTCCAGAGACAGAAAACGCTTTACATCAAATAAAATTTAGCCTCAATGCTGGTCCAGATATGATTATTAATAAGTTTATGCATTATGGTAAAGATACATTTTAAAATAAATTTTGTAATTTATTTAATGCTACATTTAAAAGTGGTCACTTTCCAGAAATATGGTCTGAAAGTCTAGTTATACGGTTGCATTAAAAGGGATATATAGATGATGTTAATAATTATGGAGGTATAACACTTCTGAATTGCACAGGTAAATTATTCTCACTTATATTTAATAAAAGACTTAACGACTGGGCAGAAAACTATGATGTCCTTCTTCAAGCACAAGCAGAATTTGGAAGAAGAAATAACACGAGTACAATATTTTAATGTTACATGGGATAGTCTCGGATATACTTAATTTGGGTAAAAGTATTTTTGCTTCTGTTCATTTCTCCGAAGCATTTGATTACATAATTAGGGAGAAAGTATGGTATAGAGCAAAAGAGGAAATAGTCTTGATATAATCAACACGATGTAAAGTCCAGAGTTAAAAATGATAGTATGTGAAGTTATAAATTCTCTTGTATTCTTGGTGTACGGCAAGGTAAATGTTTATTACCACTTTTTTTTCCCAGTATTTTGAAGTAATTTAGACGAAGAATTTGGCATACATTGTATTGAAAGAATCAATATTGGAAGGTTACGCCGTTATATTGTTTATATGCAGATGACTTTATCATGACTTTATCATCTTTTCAGGTTCGCCCGAATACCGTCAGATAGGGATATATTATTTAAAAGAAATTTGTGGTTAACACCTCTTAAACAAAAGTTATTATTTTTAGTAAAGGTGGTACTTTACCTGGAAATATGGAATTTATTTTCTATGATGAAAAATTAGAAACTGTAAATAAGTTTACATATCATTTTTGATTTGTCATAACGTCCTTTACTGAAGCACAGAACAGTGGTAATAAAAGCAATGAAACGCGATATTTTACCTTGTAAAGTACATTTATAAATTGGCATCATTAAACACAAATAGTGTCATGAATCGTTATGACCAACTGATGAAACCTATCTTAAATTATTGTTGCCATGTTTGGAGATTTATTCCTTTTAAATGCACTGACAGAGTGCACTTATATTTTTGCAAAAAAAATATTAGGACTGAAGAGGACAAATCATATTGATTTCATTTATGGGGAGTTACAGCGTGTGCCAATGAGATTAAATAGACTTTATTACAATTTGAAGTGTTGATTTAACATATTAGACACAGTGTGTGTGTGTATGTGTGTGTGTGTGTGTGTGTGTGTGTGTGTGTGTGTGTGTGTGTGTGTTGATGAACGATTTAGAAGCTGTGCACAGGACGGTAAATTGGGCATATTTAGGTACAGCTATGAAATTTGGATTAATCAAGGGATAGGTAACACTGACATAGTTTTGATTTTTTTTGTTTCAAATTGTGGATATCGGACAATTAATCCAAAATTCAATGGACCATCCTAAGAACAGTAGTTTAGCATTATTTTATGTAAATATTGCAAATTTCGTACCAAAATTTTTTATTGACATCAACTGTTTTTGAAATATGGAAATGCAGATGCTAAATCTAGAGTGTCATCTCACAGACTCGAAAGTTTGAAGCTGGTAAATGCACGAGACCGATTAACCAATTCTTGATAGACTTGGTTATCTTTGTAACTCCCTTTAAAATAAATATCATTTATTCTTGGATACTTATTGGATAAAGATCTATGAGCCAAACATACAGAGGAAATATTTCACAGAAAGAGCAAACAATAACCAGAAATCTAAAATTCTAAATAATTTAACCATTTTCATTTATAGAGCTTTTAATCATAGAAATAGCGTACTATAGCCAGTTATCATGTAAATGTTTTTGACCGGCCGTTGCTTTAAGATGAATAACATAAAACCTGTTTTTATCTTAATATTAACACCCTTAAGAATGTAGATATCTCTTTCTCCCTAGGGAAATATTTTTAAATACCCCGCTGATTTAATTCGCATTGATCTTCATCTGCATGAAATTTCGTTTCTTACTATGTTTTCTTTGTATAGTGTACACTATAGATGATAATACATTATTATTTGTTGTATTATTCGCCATTCAGTTCAATTAATTGAGCAAATTGTATCAACACCGTCCGTTTGGACCATTGGATTGACTATTCTTTATCGTATCATTGTAATGGCATTCAGACCAAGAATGTGAACTCTAGGCGAGAGAGAAGAAAACAAAATAAAACAAAACAAACAAAAAACAAACAAAGAAACATAAAAAATAAAAAAACAAAACAAAACAAACACAAAACAAAATAAAACAAAAATATAAATAAATAAATAAACAAACAAAAACAAACAAACTAAAACAAGTCTTCTATTGCATTTGAAGAGTGTTTAACATGACTTGACTAATTTCAAGAATGTATCTTGGATTAGTGTGGTTTTGGATCAATCGTTTCTTTTCTACTAAGCCGGCTTTTTCTTGTCCCTTAATTTACGAAGAGATATTTACTACCTGGAGATCTCGTCATGAAACCAATTAAGATGTTCCTCCGGTTTAGAAGTTTGGTGCAAATAGGTCATTAGTCTCAGCTTGTGGCAAGGGACAAGTTTTGATGAGGTCACCACCTCCAACGAGATTCAAATACGCAGACAAATAGGGATAGAATGGAATTCATTTCACTATCTTTGTATACAATAATTATAGAATGAGAGAGAAATTGAAAGTTATAACCTTTTTTTATTGACATTTAATTAAATGTTACATGGTGTTGTTCCAATTTCATGACGAAATAATGTTACAAGTGTCGCTAAAATTTTCCGCAAATTAAAGCTATTCTTGAAAGATAGTCAAATTACTATAAAACAACATTTAAAAATGTTGCTTTCACTTTTGTGGACACGTTTCGCTCAGTAATTCAGTCAATATCAGCTTAAACAGAATTATTCCGACTTTTAGATTTATTTTGAAAGGGAACTCTGAACAGTTATAAGGTTATTTCGTAAAGTTAAACTGCCGCATTTACCCGTTTATAAGACGAGCCCAACTGCAAAACAACGTCGATCCTGATCTGCCGTCGCATAATGCGCCGGCATATCGTGGTCTATGTTGTTTGTACTACTGATCACTTCTAACAAACTACAGCGACCCAGACCTACCGGCTCATAATGCGACGACAGATCTGGGTCTGTGCAGATTGCAGTTGACTGTACATATAAACGAGTAGAGACGGTAAAAGCCTGTGTGTTCTTAACGTAACATCTTTACAGTATGCGTGTCGCAATTTAATAACAGAATCGCAATACTTAATTTACCTCCAGAAGCAGATTAAATTTTATGAAGAAAAGATCACCAATAATACCGCATGCATTTGTGTTGGTGACGGCGATTTTGTCACCCCATTAACAAAGCGTTGATCATCAATGGTTTACACATATTTTAACTTACAAGTAATATTCTAAATATGTAATGTTGTGACAAAAATAAACAATTTTGTTACCAACTTTGCCGGATTATGTTACCAATGGATAGGAAGAAAGGAAATCTCTTAAAATCATGTACACTAAAAAGTATCAAAATTAGAATCTCTTTAGATTGTTTGCATTTTAACTGGAGAGAGAGAGAGAGAGAGAGAGAGAGAGAGAGAGAGAGAGAGAGAGAGAGTTTAGTTAAGCTGAGAAGAAATGTGCACCCGGTTAATGGGGTTAAGAGAGTAACACTGTAAAGTTTCTCATTTTGATCCGAGGTTTGAATTCTACACTTCATTTACATTCTACACTCGTCCTCGTCTGGCTACATGTCAACTTCATTTACATTCTACACTTGTCCTTACCTGTCAACATTCAGATGATAAATGGAACAGTTGTAATTTCTCCTATATTGCACAAGACCATTGTGTTTGTTTTAAACCGAATTCACCCGGTAGGCAACATGTCTATCTTAAATATCGAAACTAGCATATATGTCTATATCTATATATGCATTTTTCTGAATAAAAGAAAGGAATAAATGGAGGGAGGAAGGAAATATATAGACAGGTAGATAGACAGATACATTGTGATTGAGATCAGTTCATTATCTGTGAAGAGCTGGATCTGAGTCACAGGCTTGTTCTGGTAAATAAGATGAATCACACAGTAATACAAATACCTCATGTACTATTTATATATTTTATCTTAGGTGCTGTGAATGTAATTTGAACTCTCGGGGCATTATCGATATTTTCTCTGTTTCAATGGCAGGTACTGCCTAGGTATATTTTGGTGCAAAAGTTGCACGAAGAAGGAGCTAATTTAAATTCTATATAAGATCTCAGTACATTTTGCAGCGCACAGTCACTACCGAAAACTGCCAGCCCGAGAACCAACAGACTCCAGCCAACACTAAAAACACTGAAATGATTGGGATAAAAACGATTTAATGTAGTACCCGATAACAATCTGATCCAAAACGTCTGTTTGAAACAAAAGTTTTTCTGTATCATTTTATGGATATATTTTATACCATAGGGAAGCTGAACAAAGATTGTGTATTGTATCCAGGTAAGACATTTTATGTGATCAAATATGATAATACATATGAAAAGTCATCCGAGTTATGATGAAAAATAACCATTTAAAACAAATCAAATACTAATGATGGAATGAAAGTTGTTTAAAGCTTATCTGAATCTATGGATCAGGGGTGTAACCTAAAGTATTTGGTATCCAAGGCGGATCCTTCCTTTGGCACCCCCACAAACAATTTTAAAATGTAATCACACATATGTATTATGTTTGCAAGTAGATTTTTAAACAATACATTGCTGTGATAAGCAAATCAGAAATAACTTTTACTTTGGCGAAGTTTTCATTTGGTTTGAAAACTTGTACTGGTATTTCAACTCTCCCGATGGCACCCCCCATCCCCCTTTCTGGCTGTCACCCGGGGCCACTGCTGTAGACCATCTTGTTAAAGGCAAATAGTATTATTATACATAGTTTGAAACAAATAGGCAGCAATATTGAGACATAGTTAGAAACAAATAGGCAGTCATATTTAGACATAGTTAAAAACAACAGGCAGTAATATTTAGATATAGTGAGAAACAACTAGGCAGTAATATTGAGACATAGTTAAAAACAAATAGGCAGTTCTAGGATAAATGTTTGGATTTTCTTCACAAACAGTAAGTCCTATTTCATATTTTTACCTTTTCACCGTGTTTTCTAGGAAATAAATTATTTTTGTTAAAACTGACAAAGCTTGTTGTCTTCACTCTTTTCTTTTGTTACTTTGAACGATCCGATACGTAACATCACTAACTCTTTTGCTGAGGTGACTGTAGGTAATGGTGTGTTTTGTAGATAAAAAAAAATTCCTTCTCCACAAAGTATTGATAGTAAATAACGTGGATTTTGTTAGTATGAGTATGTTGTTGTGTATAAAAATTTATTTGAGATTAGCACTCTCATCACTATGGATTGTTTGGTATCTGATTCCATGTCGATAAAGTTATATGTCCCGTCCCCGCCAAGCGTTATAGATTTGTTTCCGCTGTCACTGTTTTGCCCGATTGAGGTCAGCCCCTTGCAACATTGTTGCCAATGTCCAGTACCGTGACGTCACCCCATCTGTTCCATTCCTATTGTCCCTATACAGACCCAATATACTGTATATAAAAGCTATAACGCTTGGCGGGACAGGTAAGTTCAGCTAGTTCAGCGGTGAAACTATAAGAATAAAACAATGATTGGCGGGGCGGGACATATCACTGGATATAACGCTTGGAGAGGCGGGACTTGATAGACATAGATATAGACGCTTTACACTCCCAATATTTCCCATGTTAAATTCCCCTTGAGGCTAGGGTACAACCCCCCACATCTAACATAGAAGTCCCATTGAGGCTAGGGTATCCCAGTCCCTTGTCGCTATGTTCAATTCCCCATTCACTCCATGTTAAATTTCCCGATGTTAAATTCCTTTGAGGCTAGGGTACAACCCCTCCCCCACATTTAACACTAAAGTCCCCTTGACGCTATAGTGTCCCAATATTTTTTGACGCTATACAGTCCCAATATTTCCCATGTTAAATTCCCTTGAGGCTAAAGTGTCCCACGACCTATTTTACTGGGGTTTCCATTGAGGCTAAATCGCTTATATTGAGCCTAGACAGTCCTAATCTCTTGTCCCTATACATCCCATGTTAAATTTCCCCATGTTAAATTTCCCTTGACGCTAGGGTACAACCCCCCAAATTTAACATAGAAGTCCCCTTGACGATATGGTGTCCCAGTTCACTACTTCTATGGTTATGTGACCGAACTCGCTGTTTGTAAAAGCACACACGAGGATCATAGTGTGTCTTGTATCTGCACGCCTCGAGCAATGTGTGTAACAAACTGATTTTGTTTAGCTATCTGGATTTATGTGTTCAATGAAAAAGTATCATCATCGCTACAACGTGAATTAATATTTGTGCCAGCTAAGCATGGTTATGTCTGAGAATGAGTGCATAACAAATACCAGCTCTTCACTACTTACACACGTAAAGACATGTACTTCCGAGCCATGGAAATGCTGATACAAGACACGCTATGATCATTACTATTTAGCACGTATTTGTGTGAAAAATGATTTTTAATGAAAACATATGCAAATTCTAGATTAGATACTGTTCACCGCCCAAACTCCTATCTTGCAAAAGAAAAACAACAGAAATCAAAAAAATAAAAGAAATCAAATAAAAAATACCAACAACCCCCCCCCCACACGCACCCACCTACCCACCCATCCAAACAAACAAAAACAACAAATAATCAGTATAACGGTATGATTCCTGCATATCACACACACAAGATGCATGGACTTCTAGTACGTAGTTCTCGAGTGACCCTTGTGAATATTTCACTTAAAGGTTAATCGTCAGGTCATTCTGGTCGGCCTACGTAGTCATTTGAATGGCATGGTGCGATTGAGCACGCTGACATTATAATTTCGCGCCGTGAAATATGTGATTAAGTTCAGACTTTAAATACATTCCGCAATGACCTTTCTCTAAACTTGGCTCCAGGTGCGTGTTTATATATATATATATATATATATATATATATATATATATATATATATATATATATATATATATATATATATATATATATATATATATATATGTGTGTGTGTGTGTGTGTGTGTGTGTGTGTGTGTGTGTGTGTGTGTTCCTAATGTCTTTGTGGCAATAATCGTGTTAATATGTAACGATCTAAAAACAACATTGCAACTAGCCTCAGTGGCAGTCAAAGGTTTTCACAGACAGGAGGATCTCAGAACAATGGACTAAATGCAATTATTACGCATAATTTATCGCTAGTTAAATTCTCAGATTTGCTTAGAAGTGTGTGAAATTTACGCGTACCAAAACAATGATCAGTGAGTATTTACGTTTTTTCCCTCGCGAAGCAATGTAACAAGATGAGTTAATTACCATTCAGGTCCGTGTTTTGAATAAGCGTGTTTAAAAGTCGGTATTGCTTGTTGCGCTTCAGACTTACTTTGAAGGCCACGAAAGGATGAGATAACTCCGATGTAATTTAAATCTCAAAGTGTATGTGTTTTGACAATCATGACGAGAACTGGGTGCTGACGAAAACTGGAAGGATGTCAGTGCACATATTATAATAAACGCATTTCTTGGAACAGCTGTTCGATTAATTGCCGTTAAAATGAAATCTAAAAGATACTAATATAGAACCAACGAGATAGAAAGACTGTAATAGCACATATATACTTATATCTTGCCGTTCTGCGGAACGTTGCAGGTCAGTTCAGCAATCATATTTCTATGTCATTTTAATGGCGTGTTTAACCAATCACAACAAGCTCAATATGTTTTAATTTTCGGTGCTAAATTATAGGACTCGGGTCTGCAGAAAGGCAATCGAATGAATGAGAGCATTTTGACGAAATAGCATTGAGTCGTTATTAATCATGTATCACTGACTGTTATTATTATTATTATTATTATTAGTAGTAGTAGTAGTAGTAGTAGTAGTAGTCATTCAGTCACAGTTACCACATTGAAGATGTTTTTTTCTTGGAACTTGAACAATATTTATAAGACATATAGGTCTGCCTAAACGGAAACGCTTCCAGCGAGGTTGTGTAATGTTCCGATTCATGCATAAGCAAACATTATAACCAGGATATAGCCTAATCAGAGTAGAATATAAATAATAGAGAAAAAGTCTATCAACAAAACTATTGTTGATGTTCAGTTTTATTTTTTTCACATTTTCATTGGGCATTCCTCGATCATTTACATAGCAATGAAATAAAAAGGTACACCACACGCAAGACAAGAAATGGTACAGCACGCACACAAAAGAAGAGAAATACATACATATTATACATTAAAGTCATGCATTCTTGACTCTAAAGCTGGTCACTATGAAGTAGAAGACTGCAACGTATTATATGTATATAGAGTGGGTGTCTGGAGTAGTTGATACACATTTTTTGTTGTTGTGTGTAATGCGTTTCTAGCTAAGTAGTCTAGTTTAATCATGTCATTTTGATGGCCTCAGACCAGTATTAAGAATGTTCATAATACTTGGACGAGGTAGAATAATTTTTTGTTTGTTTGACACCATTCGAATTGGGGTAATGTTACTGCAATAACAAGATGCTTTTCAGTTCAAAGAGGTGTGTGTGTGTGTGTGTGTGTGTGTGTGTGACTATTAGTGCAGCAAAGATCCTTTTAGTCAGACAATCTATGCACGACAGGTTCAATAATATAACGGACCACACCTTTCCCGGGACAAGATTGGCTATCAGTGTATTGAAATTTTAAATAAAAAACTATTGACTGGCAGTTTATTGACTTGTCAGCTGGTATTTATTCTGGAACCGTTGCCAAATCTAGACTCTGACAAAGTGTGAATAAGTAAATAAAATAAATTAATTTCTTTAATTTTTTTAATGAACTAATTAAATATATTTCCCTTCCAGAGACAGAAAACGCTTTACATCAGATAAAATTTAGCCTCAATGCTGGTCCAGATATGATTATTAATAAGTTTATGCATTATGGTAAAGATACATTTTAAAATAAATTTTGTAATTTATTTAATGCTACATTTAAAAGTGGTCACTTTCCAGAAATATGGTCTGAAAGTCTAGTTATACGGTTGCATTAAAAGGGATATATAGATGATGTTAATAATTATGGAGGTATAACACTTCTGAATTGCACAGGTAAATTATTCTCACTTATATTTAATAAGAGACTTAACGACTGGGCAGAAAACTATGATGTCCTTCTTCAAGCACAAGCAGAATTTGGAAGAAGAAGTAAAACGAGTACAATATTTTAATGTTACATGGGATAGTCTCGGATATACTTAATTTGGGTAAAACTGTTTTTGCTTCTGTTCATTTCTCCGAATCATTTGACTACATAATTAGGGAGAAAGTATGGTATAGAGCAATACAACTTGGTTTCAGAGGAAATAGTCTTGATATAATCAACACGATGTAAAGTCCAGAGTTAAAAATGATAGTATGTGAAGTTATAAATTCTCTTGTATTCTTGGTGTACGGCAAGGTAAATGTTTATTACCACTTTTTTTTCCCAGTATTTTGAAGTAATTTAGACGAAGAATTTGGCATACATTGTATTGAAAGAATCAATATTGGAAGGTTACGCCGTTATATTGTTTTATATGCAGATGACTTTATCATGACTTTATCATCTTTTCAGGTTCGCCCGAATACCGTCAGATAGGGATATATTATTTAAAAGAAATTTGTGGTTAACACCTCTTAAACAAAAGTTATTATTTTTAGCAAAGATGGTACTTTACCTAGAAATATGGAATTTATTTTCTATGATGAAAAATTAGAAACTGTAAATAAGTTTACATATCATTTTTGATTTGTCATAACGTCCTTTACTGAAGCACAGAACAGTGGCAATAAAAGCAATAAAACGCGATATTTTACCTTGAAAAGTACATTTATAAATTGGCATAAGTAAGCACAAGTAGTGTCATGAAACGTTATGACCAACTGATTAAATCTTTCTTAAATTATTGTTGCCATGTTTGGAGATTTATTCCTTTTAAATGCACTGCCAGAGTGCACTTATATTTTTGCAAAAAAAATATTAGAACTGAAGAGAACAAATCATATTGATTTCATTTATGGGGAGTTACAGCGTGTGCCAATGAGATTAAATAGACTTTATTACAATTTGAAGTGTTGATTTAATATATTAAACACAGTGTGTGTGTGTGTGTGTGTGTGTGTGTGTGTGTGTGTTGATGAACGATTTAGAAGCTGTGCACAGTACGGTAGATTGGGCATATTTAGGTACAGCTATGAAATTTGGATTAATCAAGGGATAGGTAACACTGACATAGTTTTGCCTTTTTTTGTTTCAAATTGTGGATATCGGACAATTAATCCAAAATTCAATGGACCATCCTAAGAACAGTAGTTTAGCATTATTTTATGTAAATATTGCAAATTTCGTACCAAAATTTTATATTGACATCAACCATTTTTCAAATATGGAAATGCAGATGCTAAATTTAGAGTGTCATTTCACAGACTCGAAAGTTTGAAGATGGTAAATGCACGAGACCGATTAACCAATTCTTGATAGACTTGATTATCTTTGTAACTCCCTTTGAAATAAATATCATTTATTCTTGGATACTTATTGGATAAAGATCTATGAGCTAAACATACAGATGAATATTTCACAGAAAGAGTAAACAATAACCAGAAATCTAAAATTCGAAATAATTTAACCATTTTCATTTATAGAGCTTTTAATCATAGAAATAGCGTACTATAGCCAGTTATCATGTAAATATTTTTGACCGGCCGTTGCTTTAAGATGAATAACATAAAACCTGTTTTTATTTTAATATTAACACCCTTAAGAATGTAAATATCTCTTTCTTTCTTTTAGGGAAATATTTTTTGTTTGTTTGTTTGGATGGGTGGGTGCGCGCGCGCGCGCGCGCGCGTGTGTCTGTGTGTGTGTGTGTGTGTGTGTTTGGCGGTTGTTGGGTTTTTTTATTTGATTTCTATTATTTTTTTTATTTCTCTCAATTGAAAGAGTAGTGTGTGTGTGTGTGTGTGTGTGTGTGTGTGTGTGTGTGTGTGTGTGTGTGACTATTAGTGCAGCAAAGATCCTTTTAATCAGACAATCTAAGTACGACAGGTTCAATAATATAACGGACCACACCTTTCCCGGGAAAAGATTGGCTATCGGTGTATTGAAATTTTAAATAAAAACCTATTGACTGGCAGCTTTTGCATCACAGGTGGAGTTTATTGACTTGTCAGCTGGTGTTTATTCTGAAACCTTTGCGAAATCTAGACTCTGACAAAGTGTGAATAAGTAAATAAAATAAATCAATTTCTCTAAGATATGTATTAGAATGGGAAAAGGTAAGGAATTATAAGACTATTGGGCAGTATAGTTATGTTGGACACGGTGGATGTATTTTACTAGATTATGGTTTTGCTTCTCAGTCCCTTTTCAATAGTTTCCGATTGTTTGATGTTTAGTGAGCCTAATATTTTTAAGATCACTGTGTTAATGATGTTGAAGCAACATTTTTGAAATAAGAAAATAGAGGGTAAATTTGTTTGGCAATCAGAGTTTAAGAATCAATATAAATCAAAATTAATTTTATGATTCTGTAATCGAACAGATAAGGATTATTCACAAAAAACTGAGAATGTAAATGCTGGCATGATGGAAAGTTGCTTGTCGGCTCCACATGCTATATTTTTACAATGTTTGTTTGCCTTTCTTGAAATGTATTAAAAATATCTCAACATAATGCCATAGAAATATGATGAAAAATATATATTAATTGTTTTAATGAGAAAATTGGAGACAGTTAAGTCAATATTTATGAATAACTTGCGTCATTATCAAGATGTAAAAATACCAGAAGTAAGAAAAGAAATGACGATTGTAGGATTAGAGTATAAAAAAGAAAAAAACTTATAAGAAACTGTAGGCATAAATATGATGATCTGAAAACAGCAAATTTGAAAGAGCGAAAATTAATGATGAAAACTTGTTAGGGAAAATGTTAAAAAATGATCCCAATCCTGTACCCTCTTATATTACAATGGATGCTTTTGGAAAACACTTTAAAGATGAAAACAGTTCTTACTATCAGCTTTTGATACCAGATAAAGATGTGTTACACTTTCATGAAAGATGTGTAAAGGAGAGTTTAAAGTCATATTTAATGAACTAATTAAATATATTTCCCTTCCAGAGACAGAAAACGCTTTACATCAAATAAAATTTAGCCTCAATGCTGGTCCAGATATGATTATTAATAAGTTTATGCATTATGGTAAAGATACATTTTAAAATAAATTTTGTAATTTATTTAATGCTACATTTAAAAGTGGTCACTTTCCAGAAATATAGTCTGAAAGTCTGTTTATACGGTTGCATTAAAAGGGATATATAGATGATGTTAATAATTATGGAGATATAACACTTCTGAATTGCACAGGTAAATTATTCTCACTTATATTTAATAAGAGACTTAACGACTGGGCAGAAAACTATGATGTCCTTCTTCAAGCACAAGCAGAATTTGGAAGAAGAAATAACACGAGTACAATATTTTAATGTTACATGGGATAGTCTCGGATATACTTAATTTGGGTAAAACTGTTTTTGCTTCTGTTCATTTCTCCGAATCATTTGACTACATAATTAGGGAGAAAGTATGGTATAGAGCAATACAACTTGGTTTCAGAGGAAATAGTCTTGATATAATCAACACGATGTAAAGTCCAGAGTTAAAAATGATAGTATGTGAAGTTATAAATTCTCTTGTATTCTTGGTGTACGGCAAGGTAAATGTTTATTACCACTTTTTTTTCCCAGTATTTTGAAGTAATTTAGACGAAGAATTTGGCATACATTGTATTGAAAGAATCAATATTGGAAGGTTACGCCGTTATATTGTTTTATATGTAGATGACTTTATCATGACTTTATCATCTTTTCAGGTTCGCCCGAATACCGTCAGATAGGGATATATTATTTAAAAGAAATTTGTGGTTAACACCTCTTAAACAAAAGTTATTATTTTTAGCAAAGATGGTACTTTACCTAGAAATATGGAATTTATTTTCTATGATGAAAAATTAGAAACTGTAAATAAGTTTACATATCATTTTTGATTTGTCATAACGTCCTTTACTGAAGCACAGAACAGTGGCAATAAAAGCAATAAAACGCGATATTTTACCTTGAAAAGTACATTTATAAATTGGCATAAGTAAGCACAAGTAGTGTCATGAATCGTTATGACCAACTGATTAAATCTTTCTTAAATTATTGTTGCCATGTTTTGAGATTTATTCCTTTTAAATGCACTGCCAGAGTGCACTTATATTTTTGCAAAAAAAATATTAGAACTGAAGAGGACAAATCATAATGATTTCATTTATGGGGAGTTACAGCGTGTGCCAATGAGATTAAATAGACTTTATTACAATTTGAAGTGTTGATTTAACATATTAGACACAGTGTGTGTGTGTATGTGTGTGTGTGTGTGTGTGTGTGTGTGTGAGAGAGAGAGAGAGAGAGAGAGAGAGAGAGAGAGAGAGAGAGAGAGAGTGTGTGTGTGTGTGTGTGTGTGTGTGTTGATGAACGATTTAGAAGCTGTGCACAGTACGGTAGATTGGGCATATTTAGGTACAGCTATGAAATTTGGATTAATCAAGGGATAGGTAACACTGACATAGTTTTGATTTATTTTTGTTTCAAATTGTGGATATTGGACAATTAATCCAAAATTCAATGGACCATCCTAAGAATAATAGTTTAGCATTATTTTATGTAAATATTGCAAATTTCGTACCAAAATTTTTTATTGACATCAACTATTTTTGAAATATGGAAATGCAGGTGCTAAATCTAGAGTGTCATCTCACAGACTTGAAAGTTTGAAGATGGTAAATGCACGAGACCGATTAACCAATTCTTGATAGACTTGGTTATCTTTGTAATTCCCTTTAAAATAAATATCATTTATTCTTGGATACTTATTGGATAAAGATCTATGAGCCAAACATACAGAGGAAATATTTCACAGAAAGAGCAAACAACAACCAGAAATCTAAAATTCTAAATAATTTAACCATTTTCATTTATAGAGCTTTTAATCATAGATATAGCGTACTATAGCCAGTTATCATGTGAATATTTTTGACCGGCCGTTGCTTTAAGATGAATAACATAAAACCTGTTTTTATCTTAATATTAACACCCTTAAGAATGTAGATATCTCTTTCTCCCTAGGGAAATATTTTTAAATACCCCGCTGATTTGATTCGCATGATCTTCATCAGCATGAAATTTCGTTTCTTACTTTGTTTTCTTTGTATAGTGTACACTATAGATGATAATACATTATTATTTGTTGTATTATTCGCCATTCAGTTCAATTAATTGAGCAAATTGTATCAACACCGTCCGTTTGGACCATTGGATTGACTATTCTTTATCGTATCATTGTAATGGCATTCAGACCAAGAATGTGAACTCTAGGCGAGAGAGAAGAAAACAAAACAAAACAAAACAAACAGAAAACAAACAAAGAAACATAAAAAATAAAAAAACAAAACAAAACAAACACAAAACAAAATAAAACAAAAATATAAATAAATAAATAAACAAACAAAAACAAACAAACTAAAACAAGTATTCTATTGCATTTGAAGAGTGTTTAACATGACTTGACTAATTTCAAGAATGTATCTTGGATTAGTGTAGTTTTGGATCAATCGTTTCTTTTCTACTAAGCCGGCTTTTTCTTGTCGCTTAATTTACGAAGAGATACTTACTACCTGGAGATCTCGTCATGAAACCAATTAAGATGTTCCTCCGGTTTAGAAGTTTGGTGCAAATAGGTCATTAGTCTCAGCTTGTGGCAAGGGACAAGTTTTGATGAGGTCACCACCTCCAACGAGATTCAAATACGCAGACAAATAGGGATAGAATGGAATTCATTTCACAATCTTTGTATACAATAATTATAGAATGAGAGAGAAATTGAAAGCTATAACCTTTTTGCATTAACATTTAATTAAATGTTACATGGTGCTGTTCCAATTTCATGACGAAATAATGTTACAAGTGTCGCTAAAATTTGCCGCTAATTAAAGCTATTCTTGAAAGATAGTCAAATTACTATAAAACAACATTTAAAAATGTTGCTTCCACTTTTGTGGACACGTTTCGCTCAGTAATTCAGTCAATATCAGCTTAAATAGAATTATTCCGATTTTTAGATTTATTTTGAAAGGGAACTTGAACAGTTATAAGGTTATTTCGTAAACTTAAATTGCCGCATTTACCCGTTTATAAGACGAGCCCAACTGCAAAACAACGTCGATCCTGATCTGCCGTCGCATAATGCGCCGGCATATCGTGGTCTATGTTGTTTTGTACTACTGATCACTCCTAACAAACTGCAACGACCCAGACCTACCGGCTCATAATGCGACGACAGATCTGGGTCTGTGCAGATTGCAGTTGACTGTACATATAAACGAGTAGAGACGGTAAAAGCCTGTGTGTTCTTAACGTAACATCTTTACAGTATGCGTTTCGCAATTTAATAACAGAATCGCAATACTTAATTTACCTCCAGAAGCAAATTAATTTTACGAAGAAAAGATCACCAATAATACCGCATGCATGTGTGTTGGTGACGGCGATTTTGTCACCCATTAACAAAGCGTTGATCATCAATGGTTTACACATATTTTAACTTACAAGTAATATTCTAAATATGTAATGTTGTGACAAAAATAAAAATTTTGTTACCAACTTTGCCGTATTATGTTACTAATGGATAGGAAGAAAGGAAATCTCTTAAAATCATGTACACTAAAAAGTATCAAAATTAGAATCTCTTTAGATTGTTTGCATCTTTAAGTGGAGAGAGAGAGAGAGAGAGAGAGAGAGAGAGAGAGAGAGAGAGAGAGAATTTCGTTAAGCTGAGTAGAAATGTGCACCCGGTTAATGGGGTTAAGAGAGTAACACTGTAAAGTTTCTCATTTTGATCCAAGGTTTGAAATGTACACTTCATTTACATTCTACACTCGTCCTCGTCTGGCTACATGTCAACTTCATTTACATTCTACACTTGTCCTTACCTGTCAACATTCAGATGATAAATGGAACAGTTGTAATTTCTCTTATATTGCACAAGACCATTGTGTTTGTTTTAAACCGAATTCACCCGGTAGGCAACATGTCTATCTTAAATATCGAAACTAGCATATATGTCTATATCTATATATGCATTTTTCTGAATAAAAGAAAGGAATAAATGGAGGGAGGAAGGAAATATATAGACAGGTAGATAGACAGATACATTGTGATTGAGATCAGTTCATTATCTGTGAAAAGCTGGATCTGAGTCACAGGCTTGTTCTGGTAAATAAGATGAATCACACAGTAATACAAATACCTCATGTACTATTTATATATTTTATCTTAGGTGCTGTGAATGTAATTTGAACTTTCAGGGCATTATCGATATTTTCTCTGTTTCAATGGCAGGTACTGCCTAGGTATATTTTGGTGCAAAAGTTGCACGAAGAAGGAGCTAATTTAAATTCTATATAAGATCTCAGTACATTTTGCAGCGCACAGTCACTACCGAAAACTGCCAGCCCGAGAACCAACAGACTCCAGCCAACACTAAAAACACTGAAATGATTGGGATAAAAACGATTTAATGTAGTACCCGATAACAATCTGATCCAAAACGTCTGTTTGAAACAAAAGTTTTTCTGTATCATTTTATGGATATATTTTATATCATAGGGAAGCTGAACAAAGATTGTGTATTGTATCCAGGTAAGACATTTTATGTGATCAAATATGATAATACATATGAAAAGTCATCTGAGTTATGATGAAAAATAACCATTTAAAACAAATCAAATACTAATGATGGAATGAAAGTTGTTTAAAGCTTATCTGAATCTATGGATCAGGGGCGTAACCTAAAGTATTTGGTATCCAAGGCGGATCCTTCCTTTGGCACCCCCACAAATAATTTTAAAATGTAATCACACATATGTATTATGTTTGCAAGTAGATTTTTAAACAGTACATTGCTGTGATAAGCAAATCAGAAATAACGTTTACTTTGGCGAAGTTTCCATTTGGTTTGAAAACTTGTACTGGTATTTCAACTCTCCCGAAGGCACCCCCATCCCCCTTTCTGGCTGTCACCCGGGGCCACTGCTATAGACACATCTTGTTATTATTATACATAGTTTGAAACAAATAGGCAGCAATATTGAGACATAGTTAAAAACAAATAGGCAGT
>JAECUM010069914.1:0-10276 GCA_016617855.1 Megalonaias nervosa | reverse complement strand
ATATATATATATATATATATATATATATTATTTTCATTTTGTTTTTCGTGTAAGGTTCTATTATTTATGTACCTCATCCATATTGTTTCCTTGGTTTCGTAATGAACAGACTCATTGGAGCAGTGTAGTCCAATGTTGATTTGTTAATGGTCGTCATACTGCTGTACCACGTAAAACACAAAAGAAGGAAATGTTTGTTTTTATCAGCTTGCAATAGTTTTTCCCACGTAACGTTGCCCCATCTATATAAACAATGCAATATTACTTGGAGCGCATAGTCATTCGTCTCATTGTTATTTTTACGTAGATTTCATTGACCTGTGACAGTTATGAGTTGGTTTATGTCCCCGTTTGCCTATTACCGCCGCAATAGACCGCTTAGCACAATAATCGTTTTCGCATAATCTACCTTGGGGACCTAACAATTCAACGTCGAGAACATTTTGCCTTTGGCTAAATAGGCTGGCCCTCAAAAACCCCAAACCAAACCACCAAAATAAAAATACCAAAGCTTCAGTGTAGTTATTTAAAATCAGCTCACATAGTTACAAAGAAGCCTATATTTATTCCCAGAATGAAATATGTTGTCGCGCGCTCTACGATGATCAAAGACATTTATGCTATGTAATGTTAATTGATGTGAAGTTTGCGGTGACAAAACAGATGCGGTTAGAGTTATTATGAATACTAAATCAGTAAATGATTAAGCACAAACGTGTCTGGATATATTGTCTAATATAATGGATGACATTAAATACTCAAAATATAGTAGGGATATACATAAGAGTAGAGATACTGACTTAACACTTTCTCTTACCAAGTACATTGAACATGTGTGGCACGTGTGGTTTAAATTACGTCAATGTAGACACGAAAATGATTTACATTAACATAAAAAGTGTACATGCTTAGAAATTCTGAATTCACTAGCTGGGTAACTGAGTAACGTTTTGGCCCTTTGTCGTAGAATAGATGAATAGAATAATGTTCTTGTAGAAGTAGTATAGTGGTAGTAGGAGTAGTAATAGCTTGTACAGAAGCATAACTACCTCCTCCACTTCCCTGCAATGTTGCAAAAAGGGGTATGTGTGTGTGGTTGGAGGGGGATTCAAGAAGTGGGCCTAAAATTTAAAGTTTTATTACAATGGAGGCCCATTTCTTAAGTTTTGCAGGGGGCTATCAAAGCTTAAAGTTAGGCCACTGTAGTAGTAACAGTAGTAGGTATAGTAGCAGCAGCAGCAATAGGATAGTAGCAGAAGTAGCATTAGTAGTAGTAATTATAGTAGCAGTCGTAACATTAGTAGTAGTAGTTATAGTAGCAGTCATAGCATTAGTAGTAGTAGTAGTTATAGTAGCATTCGTAGCATTAGCAGTAGTTGTAGTTATAGTAGCATTCGTAGCATTAGTCGTAGTAGTTATAGTAGCAGTCATAGCATTAGTAGTAGTAGGTATAGTAGCAGTCGTAGCATCAGTAGTAGTAGTAGTTATAGTAGTAGTCGTAGCAATAGTAGTAGTAGCTATAGTAGCAGTCGTAGCATTAGTAGTAGTTATAGTAGCAGTCGTAGCATTAGCAGTAGTATTTATAGTAGCAGTCGTAGCATCATTAGTAGTAGTTATAGAAGCAGTAGTAGCATTAGTAGTAGCAGTAGTTATAGTAGCAGTCGTAGCATTAGTAATAGTAGGTATAGTAGCAGTCGTAGCATCAGTAGTAGTAGTAGTTATAGTAGCAGTCGTAGTAATAGTAATAGTTATAGTAGCAGTCGTAGCATTAGTAGTAGTAGTAGTTATAGTAGCAGTCGTAGCATTAGTAGTAGTAGTTATAGAAGCAGTAGTAGCATTAGTAGTAGTAGTAATTATAGTAGCAATCGTAGCATTAGTAGTAGTAGTTATAGTAGCAGTCGGAGCATTAGTGGTAGTAGTAGTTATAGTAGCAGTCGTAGCATTAGTAGTAGTAGTAGTTATAGTAGCAGTCGTAGCATTAGTAGTAGTAGTTATAGTAGCAGTCGTAGCATTAGTGGTAGTAGTAGTTATAGTAGCAGTCGTAGCATTAGTAGTAGTTATAGTAGCAGTCGTAGCATTAGTAGTAGTAGTAGTTATAGTAGCTGTCGTAACATTAGTAGTAGTAGTTATAGTAGCAGTCATAGCATTAGTAGTAGTAGTAGTTATAGTAGCAATCGTAGCATTAGTAGTAGTAGTAGTTATAGTAGCATTCGTAGCATTAGTAGTAGTAGGTATAGTAGCAGTCGTAGCATCAGTAGTAGTAGTAGTTATAGTAGCAGTCATTGCATTAGTAGTAGTAGGTATAGAAGCAGTCGTAGCATCAGTAGTACTGGTAGTTATAGTAGCAGTCATAGCATTAGTAGTAGTAGTAGTTATAGTAGCAGTCGTAGCATTAGTAGTAATAGTTATAGTAGCAGTCGTAGCATTAGTAGTAATAGGTATAGAAGCAGTCGTAGCATTAGTAGTAGTAGGTATAGAAGCAGTCGTAGCATCAGTAGTAGTAGTAGTAGTTATAGTAGCAGTCATAGCATTAGTAGTAGTAGTTATAGTAGCAGTTGTAGCATTAGTAGTAGTAGGTATAGAAGCAGTCGTAGCATCAGTAGTAGTAGTAGTAGTTATAGTAGCCGCAGCCATTGTTTCTCCAAACTGATATATTACCTAAATTTAAACCTTATTTATCTCTCGCACACTTATGGATTGTATTTGTAGTACAGATGACAAAAATTTAATATTATAAGTGATTACCTCTTTAACTTTCAATTTTACAGAAGGTAATCTCTCATTGACACAAAATTTGACGAAATTATTTATTGAGAAATTGCTCGAATATTTCCAAGAAATAGAGTAGTCTTTCTCCAGACAAATCTCATAAATGCATGGTGTCTCCTGCAAATTTCATCGATACAAAATTTAGTTTAACACCATTATCTTTATGCTGTACATGTGAGACCTGTCCATGATTCGCTAAGAAAATCTGTAACGAATAATATATACCTATCAGAGATGTGATAATTTCTGAATATTTTAAATAAAAGATGCATTTTATATAAGTATTTTATGTTGCTAAAGTGTCTATCTATCTACCCCAAATAGTTTTGACTAAATTAAGTATTAACAGCAGATAGTCGATGGATAATGGTACATGTCAAGTTTAATTTGAAATGTCATTCAAATCTTAGGTGGCAAAGTTCGAATGTTGACGTAAACCGAAATACAAATAAATTGTGGTTCGCTAAAAGGATGAAGTTTTTGTTTCCGTATGATTTGTTGTTCTCGGTTTTTAGGATTCAGATTTTTTACTACCTTTAGACATTCTTTTTGTTTTTAAAAATTAATATAGTTTGATATGTAAATGCTCCTGAATAAAGATATAGGACACTGCTAAGATATCATCCTCACAAACGTTTCCGTGTAGAGGAGAACAGAAGAGTCAAAGAATTCATTTCTTCTTTAAAAAATACGTAATCCAAAGTAATTCATACTTATACCGTGGATAAGGAGTAATCTGACATATGCAGTATTGATATTTCCAGTTCAACTCAATAAAACGAAGGAGATGCACTATTAGCAGTGTACCTCGTTTTATTTTACAGAGACAGAAAAAGGAATGGGCGAGTCATGATTATTTAAAGACAATAATAACAAAAACAAGCCATTGTCAGCCAGTTATGGCCTCCAAAACCTGTATATACTTAATTTAAAGGTACACTGTTCGACTGCTGTATCTCGAGTCCGTTTTTCGTGCCCGCAATCAGTTTTATACCCCAAAAATGTCAGTGCTTTTCGCGTGAAATGTTTATATGAAACCATACTGTACCATACAGTATCGTATAATATATATCATATCGTGTCTTCGACTAAACTAAGAGCTTTATGTTTACTTCTTTTTAAAACACATGAACAACTTGAACCTGAGTGAGCCAAACTCGATGTCGGTGAGACGTATTTTATGTCTAACATTCTGGAAGAAAGTAGTTTTGTCAGTTCTATCCAATGAAAAACCCACAATTGTTGAGAAAACATGAAAATTGAATATGAGATGACATGATATGAAAATATTATAATAGGAAATCACGTTACTTTTTCGACCGATCCGGTGGCCTAAGTGGTTAGAGCGTCCGCCTCGGATGATGGAAGTCGCGGGTTCGAACCCCGGCCGAGTCATATCAAAGACTAATAAAAATGGTATTAGCAGCTGCCTCGCTTGGCGCTCAGCATTAAGAGGTTAGAGTTACAACTGGTCAGTATAGTGTCAGGATAATGTGACTGGGTGAGGCATGATGCCACATGTTTGCGGCATGATTCCCAGTGCTAGACATCACCGCTCCGGTGGCCTAGTGGTTAGAGCGTCCGCCTTGAATGCGGGAGGTCTCGGGTTTGAACCCCGGCCGAGTCATACCAAAGACTTATAAAAAATGGTACTAACAGCTGCCTCGCTAGGCGCTCAGCATTAAGAGGTTAGTGTTAGGACTGGTTGGCCTGGTGTCAGGATAATGTGACTAGGTGGGACATGATGATACATGTCTGCGTCATGATGCCCCAGTGCTAAACATAACTATAAACTGCCACACTGCGGATATTGTAACAATATGGCTGAAATTTTTTAAAGCTACGTTAAAAATCTAAATCACACATACATCACATACACACCACAATAAAACTCCCACACTGAAGACATCTTAGCGATATGACTGGAGAACTATGTTAAAAATATCCACGTCACACACACACACACACACACACACACACACACACACACACACACACACACACACACACGCACGCGCGTTTTTTCGGCATACATTGCCTAAAGTTTGACTATACAGTGTGCACAGCACATACAATAATAACGGCATGAATCGTAAGAAACGAAATCTTTGTTTGTAATGAGAGACGGTTTCTTTTATGGTCATGATTGTCATAAAAACACGGTCATCTAATTTATATAGACCGAGCTATTAGTTTGCGAAGATGAAAAGGAAGCAAAACTCAAGACGATAGAACATCTACGCTCTCATTAGCTCTGAACGATTTTTGAGTCAGGCTTAAGTAACTGTACTCGTCAGCTTAACCTTTTATATATACTAAAATATTTCTTCTAATATAAATTTTTCTTTATATGTGAAAGCAACGTTATTGAACACCAATGAGACAGAGAAGAGTTATGCCCGTGCGGTTGACTTTGTTACAGCCTTTCTTGCTCAGATATACTACACAATATCTGTTAATAACAGAAACGTGTCTTGTTCCAGGCATTTTCTCTTCGTATCGACCATTAACAATAGCTAATAAAATCTAAAAACATATTCCAAACATATTCCAAACGGCAAATTAATTAAAGTTCTTTATAAATCTTATAAAGCAAGCAAGATTAGGAGACGAAGCGTATTGTTTCTTTGAATAAACATCCCTTGTATTACATTGGCGCCGATTCTAAACGCAATCTTGGTTTTGTCCTTGTAATCAGTAATCAAGTCTTTCCTGCTGTGCTGTGTGTAATCGTCCTGAAATGCAAAATTCAGCTTCCCATAGAGAGACCTGGCTAATCGATTTTTAATTCGTTTCAGCTCACATGCAATAAATATCGTTATCGATTTAGAGTATCGAAATAATTCCTTTTGTCTAGATATAAGGTTTGCAAATATCATGTGTTGGACAAATTGCGGCCTACATAACATGAAACAATATAGACTGTGATTTATTGCTGTTTTTTAATATATATTTTCAACCAGTGAATCGTTGTAGTTTTAAACTATTTTTCTAAATGAGTTCAGATGCAACCCAAACAGTATTTGCAATATTTCAATCTAAGGGTGACTGACGATTACCTGAAGATAGATGCATAAAATAAGCCGAGTAATATGTTGTGAATCTTGAATATAAGAAAATAAGACCAGCAAATCTTTTGTTTTATTTATATGTTTATTTGTATGTTTTGGAATCCGTTGTTTGTTTTTGGTTTGTTCACCATTTGTTGTATTTCCAATGTGTCCAGGATAAATACTCCAAATGAGTCTAATAGCGACGATTTCCACACTGAAACCTGTGTTATTTAGCGATATACTTCTCGCAATAGGTGTTTTGTCAAGATAATTTTCATTTGAAGCGAAAACCAATATAGGGCACCATAGTTCAATGAAATTAATATTTTCACGGATAATATATATTCAACAAGAAATACCATTAAAATTGACGTAAAAAAATTACCTCGCTTTTGGTGATGCGAATATTTTATAACTCATGTACCCACGATCTTCAACAACTATATATTCATGAAAAATGTAACAAAACTATGTTTAATTTAGTGGGAAGTTCTAATTTACTTGTGTTCTTTTAATATCTGGCTAGAAATATTACCCGAGCAACCAACAAGAAGTACACACGTTTATTTTTTACCACCGTGAATGGGTTTCACTTTTAATAAACTATGTCTTTCAAGCATAGGGTCATAGCAATATCTGATTATACACTTTACCAATTTTGATCCGGAGACAATACGCATTCTTTATTGACCGCTCCGGTGTCCTAGTAGTTAGACGGTCCGCCTCGGATGCGGGAGGTCGCGGGTTCGAACCCCGGCCGAGTTATATAAAAGACTTATAAAAATGGTACCAACAGTTGCCTCGCTAAGTGCTCAGCATTAAGAGATTAGTGTTAGGACTGGTCGGCCTGGTGTCAGGATAATGTGACTAGGTGGGGCATCATGCTATATGTCTGCGTCATGATGCCCCAGTGCTAGACATAACTATAAACTGCCACACTGCAGACATCGTAGCGATATGGCTGAAAATTTTTTAATGCTAAGTTAAAAATCCAAATCACACACATTCTTTGCTAGTCTACATAAACTTTAAATGACCATATTTTTGTTTTCTTCAAGAGGGTGGTGGGGGTACACATGCAAAGATATACAGCCCTCAAAAGTATAGGAATAGTAATGTAAATAAAAGAAAACTCTTTAACATTTTCGAGTATGCTTATCAAAAAGGATAAGGAGATTGAATTTGACTGAAATTCCCACATCATATGCTACAAAGTGTTTGAAAACTGTCCAAAAAGTAATTATAAATTACTCTACAGACTTATGCAATTTCTTAACAGACTTTGCAACCGTCATTCGATTTCCTTATCAGGGCTTTGTTTCTAATAATACTGATTGTATCTCACTGAGACGGTTAATTGCTCTTTGAGGTTTTTTTTCCTCTGCGTGGGGACATACATTTAGTTTCAGAGACTGGGCTGCCTTAGCGTTACGGTGACAAACAATTTAAAGAAGTATCACAAGTGATTTATGGTTCTCCAAGGACCCAGTAATCTCTATCTCCGGCACCATTTCCCTCTGTGATCTCAAACTTGGTAGCTCCATTAATCATTCTCTTGAAGCTGTATAACATTCAGACTAGGAAAATAATTTGTTAATATTGACATAGGAAGGTTAATATAAAACAAATGTCAAACTGGGAAAAAACTTATTGAGTCTTTATGTTGGAATCAATACTTAGACAAAGCGTATGCGTTCTAATGAACACACGACACCTCTTTGTGAACGCACCGTTGAATTCCAGAAGTCTCCAAACTCTTCCTGCTCCAAATGTGCACCTCAGTATCTAAATGCATTTCTTGACATGTATGAATAAATCCCTAGTTGTATCAGCTCTAACTGCATTCTTTACTTCTATTACTTCCCAATCATATCAGCTCTAATTGTATTTTTTTTTTTACTTGTATGAATAAAACCTCCCATCATATAAGCTCTATATGCTTGACTTGTATGAACAAATTCGCCGTCATATCAACTCAAAATGCATTTCTTGACTTGTATGAATAAGTCCCAGCCATATAAGCTCTTAAAGATACAGTTCATACAAGTAAAGTGTCTTTGTCTTCAAATTTTGAGATTGCTTTTCTATTTATTATCTAGTTTACCTATTCTCAAACATGAACTAATTTAACATATTTCTTATTCTGTTTATCGGATTCATTTTGTCTGCAGTCTGTGGCACTGCTGTTTACCTTAGAATTGCTTCTGTTATTGAAAGGAATTAAACAAAGTTATAAAATGTAGTTCTGAAGCAGCTTCAGCCGACATTACGTAATGTTCCATTTACTCGTCATTTTCAGATGGTAATCACCCATATCTATCACTAACTGTAAGAACTTTCTACCACTTTTAGAGTTAAATAAAATGATTGATTAAATGGCAACCCATGTGTAAGGGGCTCATTCAGGGATTCTTCACATAAGATGCATATATAAACATGGTTTCAACATTGTGTTCTTGCATTTATACTATCTAGATCAGTAATGAATTTCCACTTATTCATCATTATTGATATCCGAAATAAGAGAAAGTAGCATTAATAATCCCCGTTTTCAAAATTTATTAAACATGGTGAACAATTTCGTCGAAATTCCCTCTGTTATTGCTGACAGTGGGTCGGTTGTTCTTAGGAGGGTTTTCTAGAAATCTGTTTAGTGATAGACGAAAAGAATTTGAGCTGGACGACACCCTTAAACTTGAACATAACACCGAGTAACACAGAACAGCTTGGGTAGTCGTAATAGCATGAGTATACTTTTCATGGGATTTATCTTCAGTGTTCACAATACCAATGATACAAAGTTACAATAGCCTGTCTAGACTGTACGGTATATTTCTTGGTTAGGAGGAGGCACACACATACTGCAATATATATATATATATATATATATATATATATATATATATATATATATATATATATATATATACATATATATATATATATATATATATACCTATATATATATATATATATACACACACACATTAAAAATAACATGGCATTTAAAGTGTTGGTGTAAAGCAATTTGATGTACCAATACTATAGGTATATCCATCAAATTGTGATCCGCCCATGGAGCAATAATACGCATATATAAACATTCTAACGACCGTCTGCAGTTGATTCTAGATCAATGATCAATTTCCACACATTAATCATTAGTGAAGTATGAAAATATCGATAAAACGTATTAATAATCCTCGTTTTCTAAATGAATTTAATATGGTACACATTTTCATCACAATCCTTTCTGATTTCTGTTCCCCCTCCCCTCTCATGCATGATGGACAAACTACGCAGAAATGTGGAGTGAGAGAGAAAAGAAATTTGGGTTTGATTATAACCTGAAATAGAAATTACACCAAGTAACCAACAAGAATATGGTTCGTCGTAACGATGTGTATGCATTTCCTTGGGATTTATCTACAGCGTTTATCAATGATACAAAGTTGCAAACCATGTCGACATTATAGAGTAAATTCCTCGGTTACGTGGTACACGTACTGTTTGTATTTTATGTTTTGTTTTTGTTGTTGTTTCTTAAACATACCATAATGTTCTAAAAATCGATTATTATTAATTAATTATGAAAATGTCCAAAGGCCTCTCTCTCTCTCTCTCTCTCTCTCTCTCTCTCTCTCTCTCTCTCTCTCTCTCTCTCTCTCTCTCTCTGGACCATCGTAGCAAGATACGGGCTAAAATCTATGAAATGACTAACGTAGAGGATATTAGTTTGTGTCGTCCCACGATATCTCTGGACTTACGAATGATGGTAAAAGTTAAGTCAAACCGACCAAAGGATGAGGGAGAGAGAGAGAGAGTTTATGATCGGTGGTACTGTTACTAAAGCAGAATAATGACTTAGATCAGCTGTAAATATATTAAAATATTTTAATTTCCTCTTGTTGGTTCATCATTTCGCTTAGTTTCTATTCCACATTAATTTCCATGAGCCGGTAGGTGATTGACTTAGCGTTCATATGAATGGCGTAGCTACCCAAGTGTTTGCAGTGCTCTACTCTTATTATTAAAGCCATCTATCATGTTTAAATCATAAGTATGTATTATACTGATTTAATCAATGTGAAGAAAAATAGAAACTAAAAAGAAAACAATTAACTTATGAATATGCAATGGTGACTGTGAATAGCAACAAAAGGCATAGAACGACATCTTGTAGCGGACACATGTGAGGAGTTCATTCACTCGGTCAATGCACAGCTGCCTGTAGTAAATCTTAACTCCGTTCAAAGGGCAAATATAGGTATTTGTATGTGATATAAACAAAATATATGTACAGTATGTACGCTGTATCAATGATATACCACTCGTTGTATAAATTTTTCATTTAAAGGAAACTCGGCAAGCCTCGTTTCCTTTTAATGAAAAATGTATACATCGTTTGGTATATCACTGATATAGCGTACATACTATACATACATATTATATAT
>JAECUM010069913.1:0-41213 GCA_016617855.1 Megalonaias nervosa | reverse complement strand
CTGTCGGGAATTCGGCCTTGTAATGTTTTATGAAAATTATGAAAATTAGAATAATCATCTCCGTAAAATCCAACTATATTTACCACTTATATACCCTCACCCACCAACAGATACAACGTAAGTTATAATTTTAACTTATTTTTGGCGCGAAGAGGTCCAAAGCAAACGTTTCCATAGGGCGCATTAATACGAATATGTCAATAAATGCTGTGGAGTGACCTGTCCAACACAATTTTTACGCGTGAGAAAATAAATTAAACGTTTGTTAGTATTGAGGTATTATCACATTTAATAGCTGGATATGAAATTAACCATAAATAATATTTATTACTAGGAAAATGTTTCATTTTCATCAGTTCTAATTTCGAAAATCTATATGGTATATATGCAACGATGTATATGAAACACAGCTCAAGGCCGTAACGAAGAGCAAAATGTAACACGAGTAACCGTGCGTTCGATTAATCATGGGTAATTAGAGATCTGTTCACTATCGTACATGACCCTATTTTTCTTTTGAGGAGGTGAAACTGACATACAGTTGTTGTAGTTGATACCGATTGTAAAATTACCCCCGTGCCTGAATGGCCCTCAAAATACAAACCCTAGCTGAAAACATGTGCCGAACTTTCAAGTACACTGTTTCTTGGAAAATTGGTATTTTCTGTCTTGGAAATATGCCAAGTGTTGCTATTAGTAGTGTAAGGAAAAGGGAAATCTGCTTGTGGACGCATGAATGGTTCCTCCTGATTGGTAAGTGCATGATTTGTCATTTCTGATTGCATGTATATCTTTGATTCAGCTAGGACTGGTGGGGATGTTTAACAGTTAGAAGAAAATATGTTTGACATGACAGTTCTGTTTGTTATGTTTTCGGCAGTTCAGAGTTAGTCTTTGTAGCCAGTGACGTAAATAGCCTGTATGTCTGGAACATTGTTTTCTGTTAGTTTGATATAGATTTTTTTTCCACTTTCAAGTTTTTAATGCATTTAGAAGCCAAATTTGGCAAATTTCCGTTCATAGCCATTTTTCATTAGCGAGTCAAGCTTTGTTGCCCCAACTGGTGCCCGCAAAAACCTTTCAATTTATTTCTCTCCTCCAAAACCAATTTCGTTTATTTCCGAAAGGTTCCACGTTTGATTGGAAAACTACTCCATCAAGCACAGCAGAAGACAACAATGGTTGCGTACCTTGATAAAGTATTTTCAAGCGTGGACACCATGACTGCGATGACATGACAGAAAAAGATAGAAAAAGAAAGGTTAACAGAAGCAAGATTTCACTGCCGCATGGATGAGAAAACATGTTCATGTATGCCATCTCAGAATGTAACGTTTACATGCATAAATATATTAAACGCAGTGCATATCAAACTGTATGTATGTATGTATGTATGTATGTATGTATGTATGTATCATTAAACATTGTGCGTCATAAACGCCATTTCGTGACAGAGGTAAAGCGTATTGGTTAATATTTTCTATTGAAATTCAAACAAAGCAAAAACAATGCAGCTGAAAAGAATGAAATGATAATTTGAGAAAAAATCTAAAGCAAATGAGACCTATTTACATTTAATTCATGAATGTAAAATGAAAACTTGTTAAACTATCTGTTCTAGCTGTCCTGATTTTCTTACTGTGTAAAGAAACAAAAGATTTCTTTCTACATGCATACGTGACTAATACTAAGGTACTTATTTGAAACAAAACGTACAAACCTTCTTTCCCCATATTTGTCGGACGTCGTGTTTTCACTCCGTATGGCCTCTGCTACTGTCTTACGTACTTCTCAGGTTGCTTAAGTGTGACTCGTGTCTGATAAAGTACCGCAAGGTACACGTCAGAAGTTCACAGTGCGAATAGTTCAGACGCATTGATCATGCGCAGTCCCCTTTACAAGCTAACCTAATAATTTATTTCCCTAGAAAACAATGTAAAATTAAGAAATAGGACTTACGGTTTGTGAATATAATCCAAAATTTAATCCTAAGATTGAAAAATATGAGTCCTATCACTAAACAGTTCTAATTGAATCCGGATTCGAATCTCGATGAAATTCCAATATGGAGGGGATGACGTCAGATGATGTCTGTACTGATGGTAACAGATCCTGGATTGAATCACAGTTTATGTTTCCGTATAGAATTCCAGAATGAATTTCCACTGACTTTCTTCGTCCCAGAACTTTTTATAAAAAAGTACACTTGTTTAGTTTTCTAGAGAATAAATTATTTTATAAAAAAAAAAAAAAAAAAAAACAAAAACAAAACAAGATGAACTTCAAAAACAAACTGTTAGCAACAATTGAAACCTCTTGAGCCCATAAGGTTTAAAATACAACTGACTAAATCTACTAGAGAGCGTCTGTTTAAAGCTGCGATTTTAGATCACATGGTAGCTCACGTGATAGGCTACGTGATTTACTAATTTGAACAGCGCAATAATAAAATGCCATTTATCACCGTATGCAAGAATAGTCCTATCTAAGAATCAAATTCTCATACTGAAAATATATAAAAAAGAAAGACTGTTTACAGTTCAGCTAACATGCAGGTCGAAATGATCTTGGCAATAGCCAATCGTTTTCGCGTAGTGTTTACAAAATCTATGAACCAAAGTGAGCTAAAAATAGTGCTGAAGAAATATTTTTACGTTCTAAACAAATTGAACTTACTGAAAAAAAATATCAAATCCCGTGAAAATAATCATTACAATAAAATGTAATGAAACAAAAATAAAATAAAAAAGAATTTTAAAACTAATACACAAGCAATTTAATTACATATACGTAACAAAAGTCAGCACCCTCTTCAACACACCATTCTACTTGTTCCTAAAATAAGAACATATTTTAGTTTCAAGTACTTCATGTCCCGACACAGTGTCAAGTTAAATTGCCATAGAATATTTAGGATACCAAAGTAATTTGTAAAGCAGACGTATAACAACAAAAGTATCATTTATAGTATTACTTTTTACAAGTCCACTCTTGTATACTTTATACGGTATATCTTAAAAGTGAAGGGTGATACTCTTGCGTCCATATTTCGAAAATAACGATAGGTCGTGGCAAAACAATATTAAAGTCTAAGTGCTCAGTACCTATCATATCACTATCCAATGTTGAAACCAAGGTGCGTCTAATACTGTATACAATTACAATCAAATGCTTTTTAAAGATAAAGGTGTCCGTTTCAATTTTGTCTCTGCTTATGAAAGTTTGCGCTAACGTATTTATATGAGTATAAATTTCACCTTGAACATTCCCGCAACAATTACATGAGTAGACGGGTCATTGGCTTTGTATACCGTGCTATTACAAATATCTCCTGCCAGTAAGGTACCAGTCGCATCAGCCACCTCCCGGGCAATTTTTAAAGCTCTTCTGTTAATCTTTTCGAGTTCGTCTTCTCTTCCAATCAAAGCCATTTTTTCTCGATGAGCATAAAACTAGAAAGAGTAAAGACAGATGATAAAAGACTTTATTAAAACATATAAATTACCATCACGCATTTCCTCTGGTATTTCCCAAACTAATTTTAGATGCTTGGGTATCTGTGTTGGTGTATTAGGTCAAAGAGTATACGAACAGAAAACATAATTTGCAGAAACCACGCTGTAATGGCTTGGGTTATATCTTATCACATATAACTATGAAGAACAATCAAACCAGTGGACTGTGTGCTTCATAATGAAAATAAAACACATGGCGCGAGGATTATGAACAGGAATGAAAATGCAAGTTTTAAAGAGTAATTAACTATAATATTGTTTTAATTAAAATTGTAGATTCTACACCTGTGAAACGGCATCCTTACAGGATGAATCCTCTGAAGCTGGAATGTTTGAGTAAATTGACTTTTTCTTGGAAAATGATTTTAATGAATCAGATCAAAATAATCTGAGGTTACCATGTATTCTAGTGCTGAAACCAGATGACACCTTCACTATGTGTACTGACTCCCGAAAAGTGGACATTGTCACCAAGACATATTCATTTCCAATACAATATTTGATAACTGCATTGACAAAAATTGGAAATGCAAAATATGTCACCAAATTCAACCTTTTGAAAGGATTTTGGCAAATTCCAGTCACAGAAAGAACAAAAGAAATTTCGGCATTTGCAACTCCAGATGGATTATCTTAATGTAAAGTGATGCCATTAATGAACATAATAACATCTGGTATAAACAGCATTGATGCATACATAGATGATGTCATTATATACAACCACACATGAAAAGATCACATGGAAACCATTCGGAAATTCTCTGATCGACTCAGTGATGCAAATTTGACAATTCAATGTAAAAGTGAGCTTTGCCGTGCTGGTTATATTTTTAGGACATACTATCGGGAATAGTCAGGTTAAACCTGTCGAAGTTAATGTTAAGGCTATCTCTGAATTCCCAGTGTCTATCAGTAAAAAGAGTTGATGTGTCTTTTGCGTATGGCTCAAAAACTTTGCTCCATGTTTTCCATAACTGCTGAACCCTTATCAGGTTGTTGAGTAAGAGAACCAATTTTTGTTGGTCTGACAAATGTTTGGAGGCTTTTGATAATTAAAGGCCATACCTTAATCTGCACCAGTTTTTTTCAGATGCAGATTACAACCAATAATTTAAATATGTCTGCAGACTAAAATGATGGAGGGGTTGCTGGCATATTAATCCAAGAAGACAAAAATGGCGTGGATCATCCGGTGTGCTGTTACTCTAAAAAAATTAAATAAGCACAAGAGAAATTATTCCACTGTTGAGAAGGAGTGCTTGGCTTTAATATTGGCTTTGCAACATTTTGAAGAGTAAGTTAATTCAACCTCTCTCCTATTGTTGCATTCAATGATCACAACCTCCTTACATTCACCAGCAAAGTGAAAAACAAAAATCAGAGACTGTTGAGATTTCGTTTGATTCTGCAGGAATACAATATTGATATTCGGTAAATCAAGGAGAAAGATAACCTGACTGCAGGTGCACTTTCTTTCACCTGTACTGAAGTAATACATTGCTATATATCTTATAATCCATAAGATATCTTCCTGTGTAATTTTCTCATGCATACGTTTGACTAACATTTAAAAGAAAACTTTACGGCATAAATCTTTATTTTTCTTTTTGAGGGAGGTGTTATGTATATCAATATTGCGTATTCTACGTTTGATTCATGCCTGTAGATTGCAATGATTTATAACTATGTGTTGACAAGGTTTAAAATCAATCGTAATAATGAACTTGTTCACAAGTTTGGGGTAATTTTCCATTGAATGGTTCATCAAGAGGGTTGTGTTGGAGTATTGTGATACACGTCACACGGGTGTATTGCGACATGGATCGAGTAGGAAAAGTTTGCGATGTAGAACCGTTAGGATGTATATAAGAAATAGAGAGATGATCAATTTATTCAGTCTTATTTCCTGTCTTCTTATTCTCACATCAGTCTACAGATATGTTTAACATTGTGTTTATATATTATTTGAGAGGAAACACTTGTTTGGATTATTCAGTGGAATTACAAAGTGTTCATTGACTCTGGACTAAAATATTAATCTGGGATTATTGTGAATTTGTTCAAGGGAGCATTGGACAATGCCACTGTGATACATCATGACTGTTAGCACATTACCACATTCAAGAATACTGGCACTTCGGTACATTCGAGGACTTGGAATTCATTCGGCACACTCTATTCTCTTGGATTTGCCATATAAACGTTTAGGATTATTTAGAATTATTTCATAATATTTTAATTTCCTCAAAAAATTTTAGTTTATAACTTAAAGGATTAAACTACATGTTAAGTTTCACAAAACTTCTTGGTTTTGCTTCTTTCTGTTACTTAGTTTATGATGATAGAGTCCAAACAAATCAAGAAATCCATCCTCTGTCCATGTTTGAGCTTTTATTAGAAGAACTTTGACGACAAATTCACAGATATGGCATTATCATACTGTAACAAAGCAATGTGCCATATGTATTTACGTCTTCTCTTTATTGGTTATACATAGGAATTAGTAATAATTTTTCAAATAAAGTAATTAAACTAACTGGTAAATGTGAAGCAGCGAGATAAACAATACAATTGTAAATTTGGCTTTGGGAGTGTTAGGGGAACATTAGTTGTGGTATAAAAACGTTTAAGAACCCTACAAAGGCGTCGTTTACTGTCGTAAGGTCCTTGAAAATGCTGGAAAAACGACGACCTCCAGTCAAATTCAAGCATTTTCGGGGGGCATTATGTCTGTCTTTTTTCACCGCTCGTTTTTATGTGAATTTATTTTTGTACTTTGATATCAGTCTCTAAGCGTATTTCCTACAATTTAAACACGTCTATTAGGTTTTGTTCCAGTTCCAGGTAATTTATAAAATTTGTACCAAGTTACTGTGTGCTGCTGTCCGAATTTTGTAACCAAATGTGCAGTCTACAAGAATATGTAGCTTTATGACCTGGAATATTTGATGCTACATGATTTTATTTTAATGATACTAATTTTATATCATAAATAGCGTTGGTGTCAGACACGACGATTTGGGCTGTTATAATCTGCATTGAATCATAAAATTATTTTCTTTTGTGTACGTGCTAGTTGGCATTGTTACACTTACAGTGAAGACTTACAAAAATGGTACTAACAGCTGCCTCGCTTGGCGCTCAGCATTAAGAGGTTAGTGTTAGGACTGGTCGGCCTGGTATCAGGATAATGTGACTGGGTGGGACATCGTGCTACATGTCTGCGGCATGATGCCCCAGTGCTAGACATCACTATAAACTGCCACTCTGCAGACATCGTAGCGATATGACTGAAAAAATTGTTAAAGCTACGTTAAAAATCTAAATCACACACACACACACACACACACACACACACACACACACACACTTACAGTGAAGGCTAGGCAGATCTCGCTTCCGGCATGCACGAATTCCTCGTGGAGTTGCTTTACAAATTCTGGGTATTCTATGACAACTTCTGGAACGTACGTGCCAGCCTTGAGGTAACCCCGCCTCTCAAATTCGAACAGGTACCCTTCTGCGACCACAAGAGTGCCCCTATTGGCCAACCTTTTGTGAAGATCTGTATTGGGTAAACATTTCTATTAGACTCATTGGGTAGGTGTACGGCTTGAAAGTTAGAGTACAAATCATATGTGTATAAGAAACATGACGTCAATGCAAACTTATTCATCTGAGATTGCTTTGGGACTATATTTATTTGTGGGAAATTTGTAATAAAAGAAACAAATATTTACAAATATTTATCTAGTGTTATGTATATTTTATTTGCATTGTTTGTTGGTGATTTTTTCTAATTTTTTTTTTTAAATTTCATTAAATGCTACTGTAATGTAACATTGCATGTTGGACTTGACCTTGTCTAAAACTGAGTTCCTTTTCTGCTTGACCCGAATTTACATTTTTTTTTAAATTCTGTAAGCAACTAATACATAGCTAAATTATTCTCTATGTGTATGGGTTTAAAATCGGAATTACTATCAATAGAAGTAAATGTTTATTTGGGCATAGGTTTTGATTTTGGAATTTCCTTAGTGTATTTGACATAGTCAAGGTTCTGGTTTCTAATAAAAACTAATATTTTTATTTTGTAAACATCAGGATCATTCTAGAAGGTTATTTTCCGTTAGGTAATAGCTTTTGTTTTAGAAAATGCTAATTGTGACATGAGGTGAAGTAGAGAACTATATAATCTTGTAACTGAGAGGACTTTTCGTGCTTTAAAGATCTAGCAAAATCAAGTTGTATTATATGTTGTGACCAATAATTTTGGGCTGGAATTTATTTCTCCAAATTAATGATTTCAAGTGATTATTTTCTCTGGAAATACAAATGTGCTTTGATTAAATTCTTGGACAGAGACATTCACTGGAATTTATAAATGAATTCAAACCTGGAATTATATTACTGTGATTCAACAAAAGACTCTTGACACATCAGCACTATATAAGCTACAACAGACACATGAACACCTTCAGCTTTGGGGTTAATTTGGACTTCTACGAAATTTTATTCATGACATTAAATTATTAGGACTTGTGTCTGTAATTCTATGATATTTGGGGATTTAATTAGCAATACCGTAAGTTCTTTTTCAATTTCATTTTATATTCTAGGGAAATATATTACTTGTTGAATTTTACAAAGCTTGTTGCTTTTCACTCTTTTCTGTTACTTATTTTAAGAGCATTGACTTGAAACATTAGAGACATAAAATAATTCATGATATTAGACTTGGGCATATAGTAGGAGTCCTTGATGTAAAAAAGTTTAATGGGAGAAAAAGCTACGTTCTACACTTGTTATGCTACAAAGTGATGTACTGGAATGGTCTTGACCGATACGATGGCCCTTGCGTTAAGACTTTCAGTTAAATATTTATAAAGTGACGGTATTACCCTAACTCTGTATTGCCCGGATTTAAAGGAATTGTCCTCAAACGTCGTCCAGCATTCAAAATGGAAGCACACCATCTTTTTGTCGAACTATAATACGTCTTGATTACAGTTAACGAGTCTTTGTATTTATAGTGTTGTTCCTAACTACGGTGTACGATTAGTGTCGACTAATACTTATTTCGACCAGGGGTAAATCTTATAATTTCATCACGATCGAGGTTTGACTCAATTATTTTGTCTTTTCTTTTAATTTCTTATTATATCACGACATTTTCAAATATAAATCCAAATTGACATTTATAGTTTGTAATTACCACAAACATAATCATCATATGAAATAATATCTTAAAATATCATACCTAGAAATTGGAAAACCTTCCAAAAATAAGAAAATGGAATGTATATAGTTAATGCACACACACACACACACACACACACACACGCGAAACTAGAATGTATTCTAGAACATTAACAATACAAACTTACAATCATAAAATAAAGAGTTGGAAAATGTAACGATGGCCAAGAATTCGCAGTACGTGTTTTGCTCCTAGTTGTCTAAGTTAGTAAAACGTCAAAACAAATGTATCCAATTCAGATGATTTCTGACATATTTCGTGGAGACAAATGTTGGTGTATGTAAGATGACAATTATATTTTGGCACATCCGGGAACTTGTATTTGCATCAGTCAATTTGATATTATGGGTTCAGGATTGTCATACCGCACTAATGTAGCACTCTTTCCTGTATAATGATACCGCATGCAATATGTGTCCTGACTCCAAGAACCGTTAATTATTCAAATGAACCTACATTGGTCCCATTTCCAATTTACCATCGGATCAACGAAGCGGTCTTGTTGTTCACATGGCGATGGCATTTTAATTTACTCGCCTCGGCATATAACATTCAAAGTTTTACTGTTTTTGCAAAACGCCAAATTCCAAACCATGATATGAACTCATTTGGTTTATAACGTGTACCGTAGTATTATTTTCGACCTGTATGCTTATGAATGTCTTGATCTACGCTCATTTGACTGCTTTGCAGATAAAATGTTCTTGTATACAATCTCAGTCTGTACAGTTTACATGCATAAATAAATAATCAATGCTATGCATCACATCAGATTAAATGTATGTATGTATGTATGTATGTATGTATGTATGTATGTATGTATGTATGTTAAAAGAAACGGTGTTTATCACAAAAGCTATCCATCGCTAACTATCTAATACAAGTGTGCCCAAACTTTCATAAAAACAATCTTGACAGAGGGAAAGTGTATTTGTTAATATTTTCTTTCAGACTTTCAACACCACCCTAAAAACCCCAATGTCATTGAAAAGAATGGATTAATTGGCAGTTTGAAAAAAAAAATCTAAAGGAAATTTGACCTATTTACATTTCATTCATGAATGTATGATGAAAACCTGTTAAACTATGTATCTGTGTGCATAACTGTTCTGATTTTCTTATTGTTTAATTGCCTCTACTAATAAGCTCCGAGTTAATTTTATTTAGTTACAATTAGGTTTAAAAGTATTGCTTTGTGCGTATTAATTATTATTTTGTTAATTAATTAGTATACTTTTTAATGCAGGGACTAAATTTTTCATTTTGTTTCTATCTCTGAAATGTACTCCAGGACATTTTGGTACATTTGACTGACGTTTTGTTTGACGGTTTAATGAATTCAGGATATGTTAGTGGGGTATTGAGTTTAATCCTTTTTCCTGGGAATATTTTTATCTGTATTAAGCAATTAGGGCATTCATTAAACGCATCTTCAATTGTTTCGGAGGGGGACAGTTGGAGGGGGGGGGTAATTGGTGCTTGCTGAATTGTTGCTTGATAAGAACCTTCCAAATTGTTTGCTAAGAAATTTTTTTTTTCCAGTTGTTAATCTTGTTTTATATTTGTGTCGTTTGGGTTATCACTAATGGGGCCCAGATTCTCCTACATACTTCCTATTTGGATGTTGTACGGCTTTCTGCGTTTTTGGCTATTTTCACATTCCATTTGCCATTTGTGGCTAGTTTCGTTTATAATCATGCTATAGGTTTCCTGGACGCTGTATTTTACAAGAAGGGCTTCTGGTTCATTTAGTTTAGTTTTTGCTTCTTTGTCTGCCATTTCATTTCCTGGATTATCTATATGGATGGAGCCCACATGATTTCTACCATACAGTTATTTTGTTCCAGTGTTTGAGGTGATATGTACACTTCTTTTAACAGCTTTTCCCGACTATTCTCTTAGGTCAGACCCCAGGAATCTGGATAGTTCCTCTCCATGATAATATGACACCCCAGCTGAATAGCCCTGTGCTATCAACATTTCTCAGCTCCTGGCTCTGACTGGTATTAGCTACCTTATACCTTTAGCAATTAATCCGTCATGCTGCCCTTACAAAACGCAATTAATGCAGGTGCAGGTAACTTAATAATTAGTGTCTTATTTATGTGCATTTCAGTGTAATAGAAAACGCATTGTTCGTGTTCTTTTCCAGCCACAAATTAACATTTTAACCAGTTTTATGAATAAATATGACTACGTTGAGATCTCCTACAGGTTTTCAATTTGTTCGGCCTAAAAAAAAATGATGAAACTACATTTGTTAATTCATAGGATGCACAATTTAAGAACAAAATAATGCATTTTATAACTTTAGAAACTCAAACATAGCAGACATATGAACAAAATGGTTCTATGATTCTTTTTACATATAAATCTCCTATTCTGGAACGTTCCTGTAACAATCACGTCGTAGGTGTAGGTGCAGGCTAAACTAAAAACTGAAATAAAAGAAAGACCTGTTTGTTATTGGTCTTCGTATTATAATAACATAAATTAAGAGCTGTCCAAACTTACACAAACAGTAAATTTGATATATACCGAAATCCAAATCAGACTCAAAATTCACTCATTCACGTTTAGTTTTTTTAAAGGAAGTAAAATGAAGTTTCTGTCTGGAAATTAATTCATTCTTTATGTATGCGATTCCTTGCAGTTTCATCTTCCAGTGGGTGTATTTGCTGTATATACATGCTAGTTACTGTACTTTCGAGACAATGTATATTCATATGTATTCACAACAAAATAAGGTTGATGATAAAACTGAAGCCATTCTGATTACAACACAAAGACTTTCTCATTCACATCCTTTACCGCAGACAATAAATATCAGCAACACCAACATTAAATTCACACAGTCAGTACGAAACCTCGGTGTTACTCTTGACAGTACTCTCTCATTGCACCAACATGTCATGAACATATGCAAGGCTGCATATCTTGAGCTGAGACGCATCAGCTCCATTCGCAAGTATCTTTCAGTTGATGCCACTAAAACACTTGTGTGTTCCTTAGTACTTTCAAGACTGGACTATTGTAACTCAATTCTGTCTGGTTCGTCTCAATATCTACTCCAGAAACTTCAAAAAGTTCAAAACACAGCTTCTCGGATCATCCTTAGAGTACCACGATCAGAGCACGCCTCTCCCCTGCTCTCTACCCTACACTGGCTATCCATACGATCCAGAATTAAACACAAAATTTGTTCTCTGTGCTACGTTTCACTGACGGGCTCGAGTCCAACATACCAATCTGACCTCACCCATGTGTACACACCAGCAAGATACTTACCCTCCTCTTCTGACACTCGTATTCTCATTATTCCCACTATGAAAATGAAATCATATGGACAACATTCTTTTGCATACCAGGGCCCAGTAACATGGAATGAATTGCCCACTGAACTTAGACACAAAGACGCAGTGATCTCATTCAAGAGCACTCTTAAAACCCACCTATTTCAACTGCAAGAACAGACTTAAAGACCTAATAATGTTTCCTTACCTTAAATATTTACAGCATATTTTCTGTTTCTAATTTCGTGGTGTTTGTTTTTATTTTTGTAATCATATCATTATATATGTTTTTTTCTAAGTGTTGTCAAATGTTGTAAAGCGCTTAGAGCTTCTAAAGATTAGGCGCTATACAAAGTCCTCATTATTATTATTATTATTATTATTATTATGTGTCATATAGTTTATAACATTAATGATGCAACTATCTGTGCATATCACAGAAAGCAAGCATGTTTTAAGTAGGTTTCGTTGCATATAAATAAAACACTAATTATTAAGTTACTTGCAAGGGCATTAATTGTGTCTTGTAAGGACATTGACAGCTGGAGATATACATTTGCTAATATCAGAAAGAGACAGGACCTGAGAGATGATAACAGCAGAGGGCTATTCCACTGAGGTGTCATATCACCATGGATAGAAACTATCCAGATTCATGGGGCCTGTCTTAAGAGTAACTAGACGAGTTACCAGACTCGACTGAGCCCAGCACACTGAGGGGGTCGCCGATTATTACTGTTTTGGATTTTTGAATCCATTTAATGGCTTGATTGATAGCCCTAAACTACCTTATAAATGGAGCAGTTATCAGTTTTCGGGATTCGGAGCCGTCTGTATAGATAGCTGTGCATCCCTGGTAATTGTTGTCTATCACTGTGAGAATTTTTGCCCTTATATCTAGTGGTTGGTCTTTTTGTATTAATATTTTAAAGCATAAAGATTTAGTTTTGGGGTTTTACGTGTTCATGAGGGAGGGGCGGGAATTTGACTATTTCTGACTGTAATCCCTTTATGCTAAGTTCTCTTTGGAATTCATGGATATCCCCTCCACCTCTACTGATAAATTTAGGACCCATTTAAGGGCTTAATGCATCTCTCGATCGCAGTTTTTAATCATGTTATTACCTTATCATCCTTGGAGTTTACCAAATTTGGGGCTTTTGATATTTCTGCTTACTTGATTTTGTATATTGTACAGTGTACCCATTCCCTTTGCCATTTTTGTCATTATTTTCCTAATTATAATGTATATCCTGAACGCTATAATCCGTCTGCAGGATGTTGGGCTCAATAGGTTTTATTTTAGCTGCTTTGTCGACCCTTTCGTTCTCAGGAATGTCTCTGTGGGAAGGAACCCTCACGAACGCTTCAGTACAATTTTTTAATTTAAAGTTTTTGAGAGAGTGATTTGCTTGTTTTAGTAGGTTTTCCCTATTTAAGGAATTTCCCGATTCCAGGGAACGCGACAAGCTAGGGGAGTCGCTAATTACAACTGCTTTTTTGTATTTGGAGTTACGAATCCGTTAAAGGTTTATTAATTGCCCAGAATTTCCTAGTGCATAAAGAGCGCTTATCAAGGAGTCTCGCCCCTCAGCGTGGTCCCATCCTCCGGAATCACCACCGCAGCCGCAGTGCGTGCCGGGGTTAGAGAACTTAGAACCATCGGTATATAATTTGGTAAATCTTCTGTATCTCTCGTCTGTATCTGAGAATATTTTTGCCCTTATTGAAAGAGGTTATTCATGTTTGGTTCCATATTTGAATGCATTTAAGTTAATTTTGGGGGTTTTACATGTCTATGGGGCAGGTACATGTAACGTTAGAATACTGAGAGCTGTGGGAAAGTTGAAAGAACTTACACATGAGAGGTACAACTGGAACATTATTGGTCTCTGCGAAGTGCGCTGAAAAAACTTTGGCGAAATAACAATAGATGAAGTGCATAAGCTCTACTTCAGCAGAAGAGAGGACAAACACATTCATGGCATTGGATTTCTTGTCCACAAGGGCATTGTGAACAGCATTATGGGTTGCTGCCCAGTCTCAAGCAGGCTCATTACCATCCGCCTGAGGGAGCTCCGTTTAACATCACAATCATACAGGCCTATGCATCCAAAACTGACTATGATGACAACGAACTAGAGAATTTTTATAACCAACTGCAAGATGTCACTGACAACTCACCCAAGAAGGACATCCTGTCTGTACAAGGAGACTGGAATGCAAAGGTGGGAGTTGATTCACAGACAAACTGGCTAAGCACATGTGGACTCTTTTGCAGTGCAGAAACAGATGAAAGAGGACTCGGGCTCTTGGAGTTTGCTGCTACAACAATCTTGTGCTAGCCAACACATTCAGCCCTCACAAAGCATCTAGAAGATGGACCTGGCACAGTCCAGATGGACAACATCACAAACAGATTGACTATATCTGGGTGAAGAAAAGATTCTGCACAGGACTGAATATCGCCAGAACACGAAGTTTTCCAGGAGCAGATACTGGAAGTGACCATGATTTATTAATGACAACGTTTCGCCTCCACCTGAAAATGATCAAAAAACCTAACCCACCAAGAATCAGATTTGACCTTGAAAAATTGAAAGATCCAAAAGTCACAGAAGCCTTCCAAGCAATGATAGGTGGTAAATTTGCACCTTTGATAACCCTGGACAGGCAAGACACCGACCTAGAGCCCTTAACAACCACATTCAACACAGCTGTGACTAGCACAGCTAGCGAGATCATTGGCAAATATCGTCGAACAAAGAAACCTTGGGTCACGACAGATATCCTTGACCTATGCGACAAAAGAAGAGACCTGAAAAAGGGAAAAAGAGATAATGAAGGAGCTAGAAAATACAGAGAGATAAACAACATGATCAGGAAAAGCATGAAAAGGCAAAGGTATCGTGGATAGAAAGACAATGCTGCAAAATCGAATACAGTCTGAGTAGAAATGACAGCAAAATGGCATTTCAGCTGGTGAAAGATCTCACAACCAATAAACAAGGGAAAACTACCACAATCCAAGACAAATCAGGAAAATGCCTCACAGACGATCAGAAGATCCACAAGCAATGGACAGAATACTGCTCAGAATTGTTCAGTCATAAGACCAAAGGAGATTTAGCAGTACTAAATTGCCCTCAGGCAGAAGAAATTGATGACAACCCTATTCTTCGTGAAGAAGCAGAAATTGCAGTTAGGTCACTAAAGAAAGGAAAGTCAGCCGGCATTGACAACATACCAGCAGACCTCATTCAAGCAGGAGGAGAAGAGATAGTCACAGTCCTAACAACAATCTGCAACAAGATTAAGGCAGACAGGAGAATGGCCCACCACATGGACTCAATCCTTGGTCATCGTGCTCCCCAAGAAAGGAAACCTACAGTTGTGCCAAAACTACAGAACCATCAGTTTGATCAGTCACCCGAGCAAAGTCATGCTGAAGATAATTCTCAACAGACTAAAGCCTCAAGCAGAGAAAATTATTGCTGAAGAGCAGGCAGGCTTCAGAGCAGGAACGAACACCACATGCCAAATCTACAATCTCAGACCCCTTTGCGAAAAATACCTTCAGCACCAGCAGAATCTATACCATGTCTTTATAGATTTCAAAAAGGCCTTTGATAGGGTATGGCATGCAGCCTTATGGGCAACAATGAGGAAGTACAACATCAGCTCAAACCTGGTGCAGGTTGTTGAGCACCTCTATGACAAAGCCACCAGTGCTGTCATCAATGGCAGCAGAGGAGATTGGCTTTGAACAACAGTTGGAGTCAGACAGGGATGTATACTGTCACCTACACTCTTCAACATTTTCCTGGAAAGGATCATGGAGGATGCCTTGCATGAACACAAGGTCACTGTCAGCATCGAAGGAAGAACAATCACAAACCTTCGCTTTCCAGATGATATTGATGGTTTAGCAGGAGATGAAAAAGAACTGACAGACTTGGTTGATTGGTTGAACGCCTCGACACAACCTCCACAGCATACGGTATGGAGATTAGCGCCGAAAAAACCAAACTGATGACAAACAACACCAGAGGCATCAGTGCGGAAATAAAGGTCAGTGGACATAAGCTGGAAAGAGTCACAAGCTTTAAGTACTTGGGATCAATTATCACAGACGAGGGCTCCAAACCAGAACTACTTTGCAGGATTGCCCAGACAACAGCAACAATAACAAGGTTGAGACCAATATGGAAAGATACCAACATTGCGTTCGGTTCCAAAATAAGGCTGATGCGCTCGATTGTCATATCTATCTTTCTGTATGCTTGTGAAACATGGACACTCACATCAGATCTACAAAGAAGGATTCAAACCTTGGAAATGAGATGCTACCGCAAGATCTTGGGCATCTCATACATTGACCATGTAACCAACGAAGAAGTCCACAACAGAACCCAACGAGCCATCGGATCTTATCAAGACCTTTTGACCACAGTAAAAAAAAGCGCAAACTGAAGTGGTACGGTCATGTCTCAAGATCATCTGGACTGGCAAAAACAATCGTGCAAGGCACAGTGCGAGGGTGCAGAAAAAGAGGCAGACAGAAAAAGAGGTGGGAAGACAACATCAAGGAGTGGACAGGGATGGGATTTGGAGATTCCCAAAGGGCAGTAGAGGACAGGAAAAGATGGAGAGAATTGGTTGCAAAGTCCACTGTGGTGCCCCAACGACCTCTTAGGTTAAGGGATTGATGATGATGATGATGATGATGATGATGATGATGATGATGATAGGGCAGTGCCAGGAAACTTTGTTCTGGCTGGATATTCCTGATCCCCAATTCTTTGACTAGTTAGTAAGATCTTGGTATTGGACACTGTCGAGTTGTTTTTAAATGACTCAGATTTGCTTAGACATACACCAGTCATCCATAGTCTATTTTGGATCGAATTAGAGTTCGATGTAGAGTGAAAAGTGTGTCCTGATCTTCTTCCCAATCGGTTCCTTCAAGGTTCCTTAGATTTAATCTTTTTTTTTTATATCTTCTAACCAATGCTGCTATATATTTAGTTCATGTAAGGCGCTCATCAAATAGCATTCGCAAGAATTTGGGTACCGTTTCAAATTTAATTTTATTGTTGTTGAGGTAGAGTGATGGGTATTCTTTAAGTGTATTTTTGTTATGTGAGAATAGCACCCCTGCAGGTTTTCCAGGAGCTAGCTCAAAGCCCTATTTATCTGCCCATTGACCAATCCTATTCAGACCCGCTTGGAGCTCTCCCATCACAGTATAGCTGGAAGGGTTTCCCGCTTTTGAGATCCCTCTGTTTTCTGCGTCGTCTTCCTTGTTAGTCACTCGTTGGAACTCAACTCGGGGAAGTAAAATGTTTCTTCTATAACATCGCCGTTCTTGTCTTTCAATGCATAGGTTAATCACGGCCAGACACTCGTCCAGTGATACGAAAAAATTCGGTTAATTAGTTAAGTAAATAGTTAAGTAAAATAACCTTGGGCGAAGGAGCGTTTGGTTTGTCCAGTGCGAATCTAATATGCTGTCGTTAACATTTTACCTTTCTTGGGGGCAGAAGGGGACATTCCAACCAATCGATCGAACATCATCATTTCGTTGTCGGTGGTCTTTTCTTTGGGTGCACATTCGATACTATGATGATTCGATTGATTGTAAATTTTGACGAGACGTAATAACACGTCGATGTATTTGAGAGTGTGTTGATGTGTAAATTATTTCCACATGCGTTCTTTTAAAGTGCGTTGGAAACGTTCGATGACACTGGCGTTCTTTTGGTGATTCCCGGCAGTGAAAAAATGGATGTTTCTTTTTAACAATTCTGTTTGAAAAGCTTGGATCAGAAGTTTGCTGCCTTTGTTTGTCGTTAGAGAGGGTGATGACCACTTTGTTTCAAAACCAGTTTTAAAGCTTGTACTAACTCGGAACTCGTTATGGAAGATAGAGGAACTACCTATGTGAATTTGAAAAAGACGTCCATGACACAAAACAAATAATTGTAACCGCGATTTTGCTCTGACAAATGAGAGACATCTGCTAAATTGGTTTGCATTGCATGATCCATGCCCTCCACTTTGGCTTGACGTCTGGAAAAGTTTATCTAATGGATTTGTTTAACGTGTACTTCGTTTGTTCTTGTAACCATCGTCGTAACTCGAGTAAACGAACACTTTTAAGTTTTGTTTAACAGCACTATACAATTTTTGATTTCCTCCATAACACTCAGCGTGAACAGGATTGCAGTAAATGCTAACCAAAACGCTCTCTATGATGATTCCTCAGTAGTCACCCACCATTCACGATGCTACTCTTCGATTCGTGTGGTTTGGAGGAGGTAACTTTACGTGTCCGTCAAAGTAGGAACCGATGGTGATTGTAATGAGGTCACTTTTTTCTTGATCTCTTTTTTAATTCTATCTTCCCTTCTCTCTTTCATTCTACCACCAAAGAAGGTATCGACATCATCTTTTTAACCCATGGTTTTATTTTTTCTCGTCTGGGATTAAGGAAGTGTGTAAAAAAGCTGCCGGAGGTTTAAGCACCTATCGTGTGCCATCATCTTCTTGCATCTTGTAACGGCATCTGACTTCGCAACTTTGAATTCGCTTTTCATGAGCTCATTCAAATCTCTCAAAGTCGATTTAGCTATTTTGTCTAAAGCTTTCTGGTGACACAGTTAAAGACATTGCAAGACTCGGCCATACCGTTGCGATTTTCCATTTCTGACAAATCGGTACGATCCTTTAATCATTATAATTCTTGTTGTAAATATTACATCTTGGTGAGATTATGATTCGGAGGTAAATGAGGTGTCCGTTGTTTGTAAAAACGATGGAATTCCATCCATCGTTTGCCATGAACTAAAGTGAGCTTTCGTCCTTCCATCAGTTTCCAAATTCCACGTATGAGGTCTTTCTAGAAAAGGGGTACATTACATCTTCTCATGTCGTCTCACTATCAGTCCTAACAAAGGAGTGACCACTTTGCGCAAGGGTCCTATGCATGGATAGAAATCCTGCATCAAACTAACATCTTTTTTCAATTGACTGATGGGCATTTACTTTCTGCTTTCTGACCATTTGGCGAAGAACGTTCCGATGTTCTCTGAGCGTTTTATCTGTAGCTTGGATAAAGGTACCGTTCCCTTTAAAACATTGAAACAACATTCTCACACGGTATCGATGATATATTTATATGCATTTTGAATGATTTGTTTTCGCATATGTGGATTGAATTTCGTCATTACCGACAACTCATCCCAAAGTTCTGCTAAACAAGGAGGAATTCGTTTATTTTTCTTTTTCTTGAGTGCCTGGGTTGTAGCACTCCTCTTCTTCTTTAGACGTCTTTAGAGGCAAGCTTTTTTTCTTGGTGGCCAATTGGTCATTAGGATCCTATTTTAAGCGGGAAAGAATGATGACACCGCCGAGAGAACCGCAAGAACCAGGTTTCAAAATGATTTGAATTTTAGTTTGAGGATCAATTCTCGGGACTGCCAGTTATGACATGGTCACTTTATGTTTATCAAAAACTCGTTTGATTTAATGATGGACGTGTATGATGCCTTGAAGTAACTGACATGCTGCCAAAGTAAATCATCGAAAGATTTCTTTGAGGCTGGCTTATAACAATTAGGCACGATCCTGTGCATTTATACCGCTACTGATGCCGTACAGGGCACGAACCAATTAGGTTAGAAGATGAGATTAAAAGGAAGTCATGTCGATGATTTATGAACAGATGAACAGAAAGGACGTGTAAGGTGTTTTTATGGATTTTTTTTCTTGTCGATGGGGACGTGTAAATGACAGGCACTCCTTGTTGGCACCAGTGGTGTGTTATGTATATTTAATTTAATTGTTTGTTTGTTAGTTTAAAATTTTTTATTCCATTACATGCTATTGTAATGTAACATTGTTTACTGGATTTGACATTGTCCAAAGTTGAGTTCAGTTCTTTTTGACCTGATTGACTTTTTAATTTTGTTTTATTTCATTGACGTAAACAACTAACATTGTATCTAGTTCCTGACCTTGTTCCAAAATCAGTGACATTTTGGTAAACAACTTTTTTAAAAAATTTTTAAAAAATCTTTCTCAGAGTAAGAATCATTAAGTTGAGTCACGGTCATACCTGGACTACGTGACGAGTATCATGTATCAGTCGGTAACAAACTTCTATTTTTCCTGAAGAATAAACTTTTGACCCTCATCCGGGAATCTGTTTTGCGTCTTAATTAGTCGTAGAACTGATTTTTTTTTATAAAGGTTTATTCAGTGGGGCTTACAACACTTGACTCGTTAAGTTGTATTATGTTGTGACCAGTTTGGTCTGAATATTATTTTCTTCAAATTATTGAATTCAAGTGATTCTTCTCCCTGGAAATACAAAAGTGCTCTGACAAAATTCTTGGATAAAGACATTTATTGGAATTTATACTGAATTCAGAACTGGAATAATATTTTCTCTCAAGAGACTGTTGACACAGCAGCACTTCGCTGACCACAACAGACGCCATCGCCTTCAATTTCGGATTTCATCGGGACTCGAACTCGGTTTCATTCAGGAAATTTAATTAGTGGGACTTCTAATTTTTAATTCTTGGATTATTTTTTGGATTTAATGCGCAAAACTGTAAGTTTTTTTTCTTACATTTTCACTTTGTGTTCTAGGGAAATAAATTATTTGTTACATTTTACAGAGCTTGTTGTCTTCACTCTTTTCTGTTACTTATTTCAAGAGCGTAGACTCGTAACAGATGAAACGGATGAGTACGAAATCTTAAATAATAGGAAGTGGTCGGTTTTAAATCGACGAGTAAATAGGCATGAGGTGTCTAGTTGGCATCGTCGTACACATAACTTCAGCTAGGGAGTTCCTTATTGTTTGGCTAACACTTGCACTTGAGATTTACGTCTGGGGCTTTTAAACATGACCGCATAACGGTTACTGAGGCTGATTGTACGATGTCCTTTACTTTTTTGAAACAGATTTTATGTAATTGTAAATAATACTGGCATTACGATGATGCCCTTTGCGTGTAAACCAAAATTTAATTTATTCTTCGTCTTCGTCCCATAAAATCTAGGGACATGCTCTAATGTTTTAGTCTCTACACCATTAGCTGTCTCTAACATTTCCTCCAAGAATAGTCTTTGATTTCTTTCGATGTTGACGACAGCACTGTCCTGAACTATGTCGTCCTCAATGTTGGGTTCTTCTACCACTGTTTCTAACATGGGCTTCAATGTAAGGTTCTCTTCTGGCACCGATTTTAAGTCAACGTCCTTTCTTGGATCAATGTCATACATTTTTAGTATAGTAAGCGACTTCTTGCTTCCAAGCATCGAAGCCAAAACTTTTCTAGTGACATACATCATTCCAGTGTTCGTATACGTCACAATTTACACACATGTTACGAGTCTATGCTCTTGAAATAACCAACAGAAAAAAGTGAAGACAACAAGCTTTGTAAAATTTAGCAAACAATTTATTTCCCTAGAATACAAAGGACAGTACGGACAGCCTCTAGTATGTTCTAGGTTAGCTGAATCTGTATAGATACATTTATCCATACAGATCGCAAAACCACAACTGAAACACTGTGTCCCGGTCCAGCCTCAGGTCAAAAGTAGACAATACTGTCCTAGCTAAAACATTGGGAGTTGGTAATTCTTTCCAATCATTAGGCCATTGGTACCATTTTTAACGTTTTCAATGAACTTGCATAATCACAATAGTCAGGCAAGAACACAGGAAAATTTTACTGTTTGATCGTGGAGTTTGCTGTGGGTCTCTCACTCGATTTTTGCTGTGTAGAAATCATCATCCGTCTTGGTGGCTGTTATCTTGAAATCTTTTTTTATGCTGCAGCTCAGCCTGTCCGTATGATTTGTGATAAAACTTTGATACACTTTCTCTTAATGGAGACTGACGATGGTGTGGTTTTCTAACCGTACAATTTTGTGTGGATCGTACATGGTCACGCGAAACTCTTGATTCTCTCCAAACTGTAGAGCCTCTTTTACCACGCCAAAGTTTCCCACATGTCTTGATAGATAGTCGAGTGTTAATCATTTGACTTTGCACTTGATATTAATTTCTTCCCGTCCGTCTCGATATTGAATCCGTAAGTTTTGGGGACCTCGGCTACCAATCGTGTATTCTGCGTGTTCGTCCATTCATACACCTAAGTGGTCCTCTTCGATGGTTTGGTGAAGGATATCAGGGCAATGGATGGAGATGCAGCTGTCGGTGTCAAAGTACAGGACTCGCCCTACTAAAAGAACTAATACTTCATACAATTTTAAGCAAAACTTTTCTGAATTTACACGGCAATGATGTTGTTTCCAAAGGCGTCATGAGGTGCAAACTCTGTCGCTTCTTTGTAATTGACTAAGATTAAATCATCGTGAACGGCTTCCACGTGTTTTATCAAATTTTCTTTGTCATCCACAAGTTGAAAGTAGCTTCTCGGATCTTGAGTAAGATTGGACGTTGTAGCAAATTTCCCCACAAACAACTAAAGATGACAAACGAGCGTCTTCCTTTGTTCTTTTCCACGTGTGATGCCGTCGATGGAATGGTACTGCTCCCTGAATTGCTCTTGTTCTTCTGGAGGCTAACACAAAGTGGGATAGCGAATGGCTTCTTGCATCAATCTGAGAAATTCGTCAACGTATCCCTAGAAAATTCCTTTTTAGGAGTAATCGCCATTTTGGCAGAGTACTGTTTTATGGATATGTAATTAAATTATTTGTTTGTTGGTTTTAATTTTTATTTTATTTTATTTTATTACATGTTATTGTAATGATAATTTTGTCTACTGGATTTGATTTTATTTCTTCAGAAATTCAATTCATCTTTTGCTGACCTAGATTTAGAACCAGTGTCAAGTTTGATGTAAACAACTTTTTTTTATTCATTTCTAGAGTAAAAATCTGTGACTTTAGCTTAGGCTATACTAGAGTACGTGATAAATGTCATATAACATATTTACGTTGTTCTGTAGAGAGGTGATCACGTGACCCCATCCGGGAATCTGTTTTACGTCTTAATTTACTGTATAGTCGTAATTTTGAGAAGAAATAGCCAGTTGTGCTTTATACTTTTGAAGCTCAAATGTGTTTTGTTCTGACCAGTTTGAGTTGAATTTTTTTATTTTTATTTTTCGGAATTAATAAATCATTTCTCTGGAAAACATATATATGAGTGTTCCTCCTCAGAATTCTTGGACAAGGACATTTATTGAAGTTATTCGGAAGTCAAAAACTTAAATATTATTCTTTGTGATTCAACAAGGAACTGTTGACACGGCAACACTGTGAAAGTTATGGAATACGCCATCGCCTTCCATCTTGGAATTTCATCGGGATTCGGACCGTGATTCACTTAGGACTTTTATTTGATAGAACTTATATTTCTTAATTCTTGGATTAATTTTGGATTAGATTCATAAACCGTAAGTTCTTTTTCGTATTTTTACCTTGTTTTTCTAGGAAAATAAATTATTTGTTAAAATTTACAAAGCTTGTTGGCTTCACTCTTTTCTTGTTACTTTTGTACGAGCCTAGACACGTAACAACTGTGTTTGGAAAGTGTCATATTTTGTAGACGTTAAACAAGAGGTATCCAATATCCGGAGCGTGAAACAATTCGACGCCGGCCCACGTTCCTGTCAAAGCTCGTTCTTCCTCGGTGTGATTACAAGTTTGCTTTTTTCTACACGTTTGGGTATCGGTAAGGCATAAAGGAAGAATCAGTTTTCCTTGGCAATGCACACCACACGTAAGACAGGATGGTACAAGAAGGTGGGAAGTAAGACTTTGTATTTAATCAGGCCTTCGTATTGATGAATGTGTTCCACGTCGATGTTTTCTGCTAATATTTGGGATGTCCGGTAGGAAATCGACAATATTTACACTGCATGGATATAACGAACACACATCGATGTATTTGATTTCTTCTCCATGAGATTCGTGTACGTCGTAAGCAAGCGTGTGGCATTAGTACATCCTCAAAATAAACTGTCTTGTAGGTTCAAAGGCTCGAAGTCCACAACGGCGTAAATTTAAGCAGTAAGTCTAAATTCGGGATCGATTTTGAAACGTCGATCGTACTCGTGCTCTTATATTTCTACCGCTCGGTATCTTGTTTTTCTAACCTCAAACGTTGTTGTAGGTTTCCCAGCGCAATTCTTCAATGGTGATTCTGAGAAGGGACTTTTCCGGTGTTGTTGAGGGGAACACGTGGGACATCAGTGAAATAAGCATCCATGAAATTCGTAGATGATGTTCGGGTCTTCTAACTCCCAGCCATTTAATGAAAGACTCCAATTTTTTTCTTCCCCTTATCTAGCGTGTTGGATCAATTTGTCTTCAATTTCGCACAAGTAATGCAACCAACGAAGAGCTTTGGCGGAGTATCGACGGTTGACGGAGAGGTAAGTTTGATGGGGTATGATGGTTAGTTTGTTCTCGAGTATCATATTCTTTCGATACACTAATCCGCATTCTTTAGCGATCATGGTATTGGCTTCCTTCAAAAGATCGAAACCTCCCTGATCTAGAAATAATTGTCGAAATTTTCCACAGCAACATAGTAAAATGTCCACACCGGATCGACAATACTTTGATATTTCTACATGAAATGTTAAGGGGTTGGAAGCGTGAGCTTATCACCAAGCATATAAAAATTCTTGTTGTTCTGTGTGCATGTTGTCGGAGTGAATTAGTGAACGTCGGGCAAACGATTCGCTTCGGTATTGAACAAGTGTGGAAAATATTCTTTAGCTATTTCTGTCATTCCAAATGGTTTTAAGGCATTCGACTCAAAGACATAGCCAAATAATTCATGGAATCTTTCAGTTGTACTTGTCCAACTTTCATAGTTCGGTCAATGATCACTTTGAAACATTCTGTGCCCTGTTCTGAATAATGTTTCAGAAGAAATTGTTCATCGTATCCCGAGACATTGTGAGCCATCCAAATAGCATAGCGATAGCAATCCCCGTTACGCTGAATGACTCCAAGTGACGTCAATATGGTCTAAGATCAATTCAGCAAAACAGGAACGAGTGCACGGTCAACGAAAATTTTTATCAAGTCATCCCGGAATCTTACTACAACTGGAACAATGAAAAAGATGGGTTCTTGCACCTCTCGTAAGCCCAATGAGCTACGCAGAAATTGTGGACATGAATGCCAGTCTCTTGAGCACATTCAAAATAAAAAATAGAAGCAATCCACTTGTTTGTTTTCTTTTCGTCATGGTCTTCCTCCAGTTCATTGTCGTATTTTTGGATGTAAGATTGATGTTCAAAGTAACCGATTTGGTCACAAAAACGGCATCATCTTTTATTTCCTGGACAAATGCGTGTCTTAGAGTTAATGGTTCTAACGAGATATCCACACGTGGTGCACAATCGCAATAGCTGTCAAGCACGTTTCTGCTGTTGAAAATGTGTCAGACGATTTTGTTCATTACACGTAGGACTGAAAAGGTTCGCTGTAAGAAGAGCAATTAATTCGTTCTTTTCCTTTGGGAATGCAGGGTTTGGACGCTAAACAACCCTGGCATCTCTGTCTACATTGAATGTGTTGGTCCTGAGTGGTAAATCCTTGGTCGCATTTCTCACTGTAGTAACTGTATTCGAGAAGTCCTGTGACACTAGAAATGGTATTTGAAATACTCTTGATGATGATACACGTGAATCTATTTTAGGTCTGGGAAATCAGGCATTCAAAATAGCAAAGCTCCACGAGCCATTTTGGGAATATACTTTTAACGTACAGCAAGGAGCTAAGACGTTTTGAAATCTGTGCATTTCAGTAATGCCACATGTGGTTTCTTTCGACATGACTGCCTGTTGTAACAGGAGTTCTGCTTCGTTTCGTTGTTTGGCTCTGTCTGATTTTCGAGTGCTCTCCAATGCTCGTTTCTATTCTGCAGTCTCGTTCTCGTAGGTATAAGTTCGACCAACGAAGATGGCCCGGGGTAAACACATGTGATCTTGGGAGTTGTTCATTTCGACGACACTGCGTATGATAATGTGAATGTCGTCGACTAATAACATATTTCTGCGTCCGTTACCCCTAAGAAGTTAACCGCAGCGTGTAAAACTTAGCTAAATGAAATTTTGCAATCAAGATGAAACAATCTCACAATTCCAATCAGAAACTAGAAGAAAGTAAGCGGCAACGACGTGAAGTATCGCCTCATACACAAGTTGAAGTGTTAGCTCAGATCCATGCGAGTGATTTCGAAGAAGACATGAGCGAGCCTAAATCAATACTCTCCTCGTCTGCTCCGAGACCAAGAGAGTCTACCCCAAAAGGAAGTCGTTTGATAGCTCCCGAAAAATATTACCACTTTCTAGAGGCTCAAAAACACTTCCAGAAAATTTTGATCCAGAGCTTATACTTCTATGGTTAAGTTTAAAGAGTTCAAGTCTGAAGTTTAGTACATCGGCAGTATTAATACCGTCTAAAGTCATGACAAAATTCAATACGTCAAGCAATCCAATGGCAAGTTTAACATGGCCAATAGAAAAGCTACACTTCACATGACTCACGTTTCACTTCCTATGAGTAGAGGACGCAGTGGTAGTAAACGTAAACTATTGATCCCTGGGTTACAGTGTTTGGCAAGTGAATGTCTATTTCTCTCGGGTCGAGTTTAAGAAGTTTGATACATTTGTCTCAGGTACATTAACTCTACCAAAATGCCTTACAGCACACATAGCGTTTTGCTTTCATCGTCATTTTTCTGTTCTCCTCCTTCACAGTTTCTCTTATTTTCTTCTTTTCGTTTACTTCTTTCCTCTTCTTGTCGTTGTTTAATTAAAAAAATACTGCTTCGGCTTCTTTCTTCCATTGTAAAAAAAAAAACTCTCCGATTTTTCATTCTGTCTCTTCCTAAAATATTCCACCCACAATTAACGATGGAGAAGATGGTGAATGAAGTGCTACTACTGGCGATAGCAAAAACTTCTTTCGAAGACGATAGAAAATCCGCTAAATCTAAATTAAAGTCATCCTCTTCTGGAAGAACTACAATTGTTTTCGTAGCCCTCATACTATCACTCCTCGTGTCCACAACAGGCGCACTCTAAAGATCGACCTGATGGTGTCAGCCATACATAAACTATGTCGTAATATTCAACTGCGTGCGAATTCTCACGCACCTGTACACTGTATATGACATCAAGCGTCTGTCTCTTCCGGTTGAAAGAGAGACTCGGCTCTCTGACTTGATTTTCTAACGGGATTTTGGATTGGTGAAACATTTCAATCCGTTTTGATCTGGCCTTAGGCTAGTAATTACAAGTGCCTTGTCTCATTGTTTCCATGTCTTATTGCCATAAATAGTTAGGCATTAACATACAGTATAATCCTATATGGCTTTAGACCTTTGCCGACCTATTGCATACTTATGACAGAAATATACACAGCCATAAATGATTTTAGTATTTTGAGACCAGAAATGTGCTTGTTTGAATCCTGCCATAGGTTCAGCCTGAGTCGACTACTGTGGTGTGTTCCTGGGGCGAGGCACTTAACTCCGATAGCCTTCACATGCTCAGCTGTGCCATCAAACATCAAACCAAAGTGCGTTTTAATGTTGCTCACTCTTCACACGCACTTTACAAATTTTACACACACACACACACACACACACGCACGCACGCACGCACGCAAACACTCACACACACAAAGCAACTGTGAGTATGGTTTCTAATGCTGGAGTCTGTGTTCAGCTTATGCACTTAGAATCTCGTGACGAAAGAGCATGGCCTATGTTTACCTAAATGTCTAAAATTACTGTTGTAGTCAGATGTACACTTAGTAGAAAATAAACTTATGACTTATATCTGAGGAAATCTCTTTAGATGAATACTAGGTGTTGTGGTTTACGGACAATCAATCGCGTTCAAAGTTTTGTGAACTCTTTATTATTGAAACCCCAAGGAATAAAAATCTGAGCATATGAGATAGAGAATTTCCTAACATTAGTGAAACCAGATTCTGGTGTTCAGGTTATTTTGAACTTCTTGTTTAAAAAGCTGGTATTATTGCAGTACAAAAATTCCAAATCTTGTTTGATTTTGACACGGTTTATAAGTCAGTTTTTATTGAAAGAACCAAACAGTATATTATAAGTATGTGTGTTTACCCAACTGGTGGTGACCTTTCTCCATCTCCTTCTTAAAGTTCATGAAAATAACAACCGAAACCAAAATAAACATGACCTTATTGATATCACTGTTTAGTACACAATGCTAACGCATCAAATCTATAACGTTTTATCCCAGTAGCAAATTGGACGAAATCTTCAGTGGGTCAATGCCCTTGCCTTTGGTGGAATAAACCGGAATGAACCGGCTTTATTTGATGAGGGCATATTGGTGTCGACATTGACTGATAAAAGAATGATACCATACCTGGCACAGCCAATATGAGACACTACATATCAATTCAATGACGAAGAGAATAATAGAAGTCTAACTAAAATGCCAACTCCACAATTTTCCATAATACACGAAAAGTTCCCTGAACTGGCCCCATTGTAACCTGGCCTGAATACAGTGACATGCTCCCTGTTTTCCATACGCGCCCCGAAGCTTTGGCCGTCGCATGGAGTTTCGACATCTGTGTTCCATTTATAGAAGACTTTGCCTTACACAACAGCTGGATTAGGGAAGACACGTTCCAAAATAAACATGATAACCTATATACAGTTTATATCTTCCTTTTGATGTGGCATGCCACGTACACAGGAATGAATCAGTCTCATTTTGTAAACTATACACGTTTCAACAGTTTCTAAAACTAAAAACATATCTTTCTTTAACTTATATCAAGTTTCGTTAATATTTTTTAGAATAGTAGTGACTGGTTTTATTAGCTGTTCAGGAAAATGTGAGTCACATTCACGAGTCCAGCCCATTTTTTTTTTTTTAAACGAACACAGGCATTTGTATATGAGAGAGAGAGAGAGAGAGAGAGAGAGAGAGAGAGAGAGAGAGAGTTTTACTATTCAACCTGTTTTGAAGAAAATAAAAATCAGGTACTGATTTGAACTCATTTCATGTAGTGATCATGGTGGTCAGTTCTCTTGGAACAATTTACTGATGAGAAATCTAATTAATCCTTCATGATTACTAGAATAGCGGTGCTTCCATTACCTTAGGTAAACTTAACTACATTAAAATAGACACTCTCCGACCACAACAAATATTTTGTACCAGAATTTTAAACAAACAACCCAAAAAATCACAGAGATATTGGTTGTTTAGCGTGTGTTAAACTTCATCCAGGCGATTGGCGGCAAGTCATTGATATTGAGCTTTATAATAGAGACACTAACGGCACGAGACACAAACTCAGGAGATGTAAGAGTTTATGTTTAAAATGTTTGGATACACTTTTTAAGAAATACTCTATACGACGAGGAACAGATTATGTTACAGTCGTAATGAGGTAATCAATAGCTTTATTTGTTTCGTTTCATTTCTAAGTTGCAAAAAGACCTCATTTGACATCCAGGTATTGGGTAATATTTTTGTTCATTAGACGAATAAATAGGCAAAGTTAGACTAAGTTTAGGTTTAAACTCTAAAAAAGTTTAGAAGTTGATATTTTGACTGAGTTAAATAGTTGTAAAAGTAGGTTCATGTGTCAGATTTGGAAGATTCAGATATTTTATTGAGAGGCATTTCAATCGTCAACAAAGGCGATATTTCAGTATGATGATGGGTATAAGTTCTGTATCTCCATATCTCCAGCATATGTGTGTATCAAACTGGTATATCTATCTAATTATCTATCTCCCCCCCCTCTCTCTCTCTCTCTCTCTCTCTCTCTCTCTCTCTATATATATATATATATATATATATATATACAGACAGACAGACGGAGACAGACACAGAGAGATGCATACATTAATGAATTAATGATAAAATAATGATGATAGAAGTTGGACATGAGTACACGCTACCAAAATGAAGTCAGTGGCTACAAATAATGGCAGTAGCAATTAACGGATTTGAGGAATCAAATTGTGAATATTCCGTAATTATGTAAAGCGTTTTGTTTCTTTAGTATATGTTTGGAACAAGTCAAAATAAACGATTATTAACGTTAGCTGTAAAGTGAGATGATTTGCATAACAAATTATTTGTAGTGGCTGCCACATGGAGGTGATTTAGATTCTGAACCAATTTCCTACGCTGTTCAATATCGTATTTGCAGGTAAATATGTAGGGTGTTAAATATGGATATGGTGTTAAATATTGGTATCGCGTTAAATATGGGTATGGTATTTGTTACCACTAAGGGCTTAAACTAAGTAACAAGACAAAGTAAAACTCAATAAGCATTCAAGTTTCCAAAGTATAATTTTTTTTCCCTAAAATATCGAATCAAACAAAGTGAAAGAATATAAAAATAACTTACAGTGCATGAATTCCTCGAATATTGTCCTAAATTGTACTATCAATTTCACATCAATCCGGAAACTACCTAAAAGGTATTCCGAATGAAGGTTCTAATATGCTTATGTGCTAAGGTGCGAGTACCAATGAAGAATCAGTTATTCCAAAAAAATTTACTTCAGTGTAATCACATGAAAGTAGAATATTACTAAAATCATTGAAAGTTTCACATAATCCAACAGTATTATTTAGATGTCCATGTCCATGAATAATTTTACATAATCCTCAAGGTACTGTCTTTTTTAGAATAAATATTTTCCATTCTGCCTGTCCAACAAACAGTTATAAATAAATCACGATTCCCCACCCCCCAAATTTGACATAGGAACTGAAGAATGAAATATGAAATGGTACGTATATTTAATTCCCTCATATAGTCTCTATGTGGGCACCAAATCAACACAATCTGAAACACTGAAAAGATTCTCGAACATTTAAATCCTTAAATTGTGAAATAATTAACAGTCATGTTCCGACTTTCTAAAATTATTGAGCCAATCAACAACTAGGACGTGCATGATATCTCTACCAAAAAAATGCAATCCTAGTATTATATGATGTTTTCGTGGCCTCCATTCAAATTAATGTGTGGCGTACTTGACCAAAATAGTTGTTGCATTGACCTTCGTAATCAGCCTTGATTTATTAATGAAATGTTACACTTATTGAACATTTACTTTGACTATAACACAAGGCAACTACTGAATTTAAAGAATTAAAATATAAACTTAATAAATCCAAATGACTTAAATGAAACCATATTATAAATTAATATTTGTTACAGATATCCGTAACATATCAAATATGGATATGGTGTTAAATATGGGTATGTTGTTAAATATGTGTATGGTGTTAAATATGGGTGTGGTGTTAAATATAGGTATGGTGTTAAAAATAGGTATAGTGTTTTTAATAATGTGGTTATTTTTTTAAAAATATGTAAGGGGGGGGGTAAATATCGGTATTTATTATAAGTTTAAGTTTGAAATATAGAGGTTTACTGACAAAATAATTTTCATATTTCTTTCGTTAATATAATTTCATGTGTGAAAAATGTATCCTTATATTTTCAAATTTGAAAATAAAAGATTTCCCATCATACTTTGAGACGCTTGAAGGTGTCTGCCTACAAAAGTTGTACCTTAGCAACAAAACGAGTACTTTGTGAGCTAGAAGAAATAAACAGAAACTGCCTTACATTTCAGACATGGAAATTAATCTTTAAGAAAGAAATTTGGTCAGACGCTATTCGCGTCTCTGAAGTTATGTCCCTTACTTCCAGGACAACAACGTAAACCAGCTGTGATGCATTGCTTTATCATACTAAAATTGCTCCAGAATCGACGTTTAAAAGATTAAACCCACTCTACAGCACAAAACGCTTGTTTCCCCCCCCCCCCTTTTCGTAATTTCACCGCACTTTCATTGGCTGATGATTTCAACATACGTGACTTAAGAAAGTGGCAGGATTTGGTTGACCTAATCTTTCACAGTGTATTAGTTTTTGTTATTTTGTAAACTATTTGACCCTATCTGGAAACCATGCAAGTCCGTATATAATAAGAAGAAAATTGTCTTCTCCAACGTTGATACTGGGATATATTTCATCGTGTGGTACCAAAAACGATATATTTTAACTCTTGGCTTCGCCACTCATTAAAATATCGCGTTTCTGGTACCGCACGATGATGATGATGATGATGAGCGTAAGAAAAGAAAATATCCTATATTTCGTTAAATATGGGTATGGCATTAAATACGGGTATGGCGAGCTAATATGTGTTTTCTTCAATATACGTATGGCGAGTTAAATATGGCTATTTTGTTAAATATGGGTATTTCTCTAAAAATGGGTATGACAATAAATATAGTTACGGTGGGTTAATTAAGAGTATATCGTTAAATATAAGTATGGTGTTAATTATGGGTGGGCAGGTTAAGTATCGGTATTTCGTTAAATACATGTATGGTGGGTTAAATATGGGTTTCTCCTTAAATAATGATATTTCATTAAGTATATTTATTGTGGGTTAAATTTGGGTATCTCGTTAAATATTGGTATTTCGTTACATATTGGTAAGGAAGGTTAATAACATCTTTGTTTTAATATACTACTGTCCTGCTCTGTCATTAAAACTCAACTGTTGTTCGATGATATTTTGTTTTTGGATGAGGATAATTCTGAATGAAAACAAAGAATGATAGTGATGATGATGATGACGATAAAGACAACGACGAGACAACGACGATGATAGTTCAGCATAAATTGTAACATCTAATCTGTATGAAAAACAAAGACCTATCAGCTGACAGATTGATGATGATGACATTGATGATGACGACGATGGTGATAATGACAGCCACACCGATGATGCCAACGATACCGATTTAAAATATAAAATAAAAATTCGTTTACAACCTTAATATGATTAAACCAGAACCTAACTTTCGGAAGGAATAAGACTATATATTCACATTCATGCCTGCTCGTGTTCTGCACCTCACCAACACCAGAATCTCTAATCGATTTGACACGCAGTATTTGAGATAACCCATGGTGACTGTTGGATTATCAAGTGCTGTACTCTACCTTATGGTGCTTTTGACGTTCTCTACAGATAAATGCGGCATCTGCCTGATTAAGGTCTTGAAATTCCAAGCTGCATTTGGGCTTGAGGTGGCAGGGTACAGTTTCGTAAATTGGCCCCTGGCAAATTTCTTAACTTAAGGCTATGGTGTAAATTTTTCAGCTATTATTGTTTACTAATTAAAGATATGGATATATTTGTAAACTAGATGTTTCGGGCTTGTGTTGTTCTTGAAATTGATGTCAGGCATGTACACCTTCCATAGTTACTCTGCAGTATATTGATAGTGAAATACCAATAGTCGGCCTGGAAGAAGAGCTAGCCTCTCATAGCCGGAAACACATGGGTTTGGGGCAAGTAGAATATCTCAAAAACGGCTTGGATGACAACTATTTTCAATTGCATCAGCCTGTTTAGTACACATTGTTTTGCAGAAATGTCATCTAGGAAAAGGCCTTGTGTTTGCACTCTGAGCATCACATGGTGTCAAAAATGACCTTCGGACATGAAAATTGCAGGTATAAATTTGGGGTTGGGGTGCATAAACTTCTTCTGCTATGAACTGCCATTGGCTTCTCTGGTTAAGTGGATAATATTCTTATGCTTTGTTTTAATATAGGTATCTAAAAATGTGGGCCTTTTTGACCTCACTTGTGTATTTGATTTTTTTATGATTTTTTTATACTAGGTCACTGATTGCGTCATTAAATTTGTACATAAAAACTGGCCCCTGCCCCCTTGATGATCAGGGCTGTCATCCATTAAATGAACATGCGTGACAGTGAAAGTAATTTCAGTATTCGACCCATTTAAAACTCTAGTGCCTCATTCACAAATCTAATACCTAATTATTTATTTAATTCTAATTATTTCAAAAATCACAAATATTTACCATTTATTCACCCGAAACACACAAAAGCATGCATGCACGCACTCTATTTTAATCAAACATTGATTAACGTATAATGCTTTGTTCTAACTGTTAGACGAAACAGTACAAGGACATGCGCGATAAATCGATATATATTGGAATTGCTATTATGGCGCGATACATAAGGATATAGAAACACACACACACACACACACACACACACACACACACACACACACACACATTGTCTGCATCAGATTGCGCTACAGTAACATGACATCAGGTGTACATTTCCATTAAAATATTACCATGCTGTAAGCATCTATCGATCTATCTATGGCCGCATAGTATATTGGAAAACTATCAGATTATATTTATAAAACAATTAACACTGACAGCAAGTTACATTCCGCAAAATCTACATTTTCAGTATATAATAAAATTAGATAGACATACTAAGAAATAGGGACAACACACTAGCCACCGTGTCTGTCTTACGGAAAATGAAAATGACACAAAATGAATCGAGTTTCGACAGGCAGTAATTTATTCTGAATGCTTTCAACCTAAGAGTGAGTGAAAGGGGAATTGGGGATGGGGCGTTTTATGAAGGAAAATTACCACCACCACCACCACCACCACCACCACTACTACTACTACTACTACAAATAATAATAATAATAATAATAATAAATAAATAAATAAATAAATAAATAAATAAATAAATAAATTTTAGATCGACTTTGACGAGAAACAACTTATCCATTGCAACATTACTCCTTACTACACCTCCTCTACCTTTAACGTCCAGACCCATCGCACCCCATTTCCACACCCTGCCCATCAATATCAAACTCTCGCCACTACAGTTGGTCCGTATCCCAGTTCGAGTTTTAATCGGAATGAAAAACTGACAGAAGATAACCTAAAGATAGCGCATGAGAGTGACACGGAAAGCAAAACTCACAATAATAATTCACATACTGCAGTATCTACATTGGCAGTCAAATTAGATAGTCATACTAATAAATAGGGATAACATGCCAGCCATCGTAAGTGGGTAATAGAGAATGTCGTACCATTGCTTGCTTGACATGTCATCGTTCTGCTTCCCATACATCCAGAATAAATTTTATCACGTAGAAGTAGTTATCTGAGGGGACTGGGAGAACAGATCATAATTATATAGCGCCCACAGGGTTAACATGCCGGGTGGTGCTTGAGGGACACATCATAGTATATAGGCAGCCATAGGTTTAACACGCGAATGGGACAAAAGTGCCTCTGGGGACAAACAGTGCGGGTAATGTAAATATGACAACAAACTAACACGTACACACCACATGGCAATCATGGAGTAGTATCTCTCTCTTCTAGAGATCCGAATGGTCCTGAAAAGGGCCGTTGGGATTTGTTAACCAAATCGAGCTAACATAAGCTGCATCTCCAAGGTATTCATCTTTTCCTCAAAATTTGTCTCACAAAATGTGTCCGTACAACTAGACCTTCTTCTGACAGCCTTGCCTATCCACATAAATCCTTCTCTTTCAAATAGCCGTGTCTGTAATCTTTGTGATGGCCCATGATGATTTCACATACAGCATATAGTTCGTGTTCCCATGATTGAATGGCGTGCGTGTGTGAGTGCGTATTTAAGTCCCTTAGTATACAAAAATAAAGACAAGGAGACACGTTTTCTCTTTGGTATATTCTGTTTTTGAAATTACAGTGAAAGTTTCACATCAATGAAGTCCATTTTCTTCGTTCACTGTCTGTCTCTCTTTTGAATTTCTTCAGCGACATAGGGTCTTCCTCGTCTTAAGTTTCTTCTCGTGGTCTTGATTTCTTGCATTTCTTGACGGGAACGGGTTCTTCATCTTCTGAAAAGATCTCCTCTTGTTTGTTCTTTTCTAGTTTGCTCTCTTACTCTTAATGCACTCTGAAGACCAGTATCATTTTTCCTGACAATAAAAATATGTATCTTGACCTTTATTTCTCTTTTCTCCTGTCCTTACTTTGCTTTGACGTTGTGGGTATTCTGGTGCCCATTGTCCATTCTCCTGACATATATAACAAGATCTTGACTTTATATATACTGTTACGAGTCTATGCTCTTAAAATAAGTAACAGAAAAGAATGAAAGACAACAAACTTTGTAAAATTTAACAAATAATTTATATCCCTTGAATACAAAGTGAAAATGAGAAAAAAGAACTTACGGTATTGTGAATTAAATCCCAAAATAATTCAAGAATTACAGACACAAGTTCTAGTAATTTAAATTCCTGAACAAAATTCAGTAAAAGTCCAGAAAAAAAAATCCAAAAGATGAATTAGATGACGTGTATGTGGTAGCTATTGAAGTGTTGATGTGTCAACAATCTTTTGTCGAATCACAGTAATATAATTCCAGGTTTGAATTCAGTATAAATTCCAGTGAATAACTTTATCCAAGAATTTTATTAGAAAACGTTTGTATTTCCAGAGAAAATAATCTTTTGAATTCAATAATTTGAACAAAAGAGATTCCAGCCAGAAAAAAATAAAAATACTGGTCACAACATGTACTACAACTTGAAAGTGCTAGATATTAAAGCACGAATGACCAAGTCCTCAGAATTAGAAGATTATATAGTTCTGTATTTTACCTCAGGTCACAATTAGCATTTTCGAAAACAAAATTACCTAATGGAAAACAGCCTTTTAGAATGATCGTGATGTTTACAAAATCAAAACCATAACCTGGAAAATTCACTTAGGAAAGTCCAAAACCCTGATCCAAATCAACATATTTACTTCTTCTATTAATAAAGATCCTGATATTAAGCCCATAAACATAGAAATTAATTTTTCTATGTATTAGGTGTTGAAATAAAATGAAATAAAAAATTGTTTTGAAAGTCAATCAGGTCAAGCAGAAATAAACTCAGTTTTGGACAAGGTCAAGTCCAGCATACAATGTTACATTACAATATCATGTAATCAAATAAAAGAAAATTTTCAACTAACAAACAAACAGTTAAATTAAATATACATAACAATACGTAATTCAAATATTTTGTTTCGTTTAAAACCTCATTCAAGAAATTCTTTATTGACCATCTGGAATGATATATCAAAGTCTCCCAATTGTTATGTATATTTAATTTTATCGTGTACTTGACCTTTGTCTGTAACTGGTTGTAGGAGTTTGAGCCTATCTGACTATTTTTTTAAACAGGTTTACTCGGATTCGAGTTCAGGACATTGATTTTTCCCTCGGAGGTTCTATAGTGATTTTTGTCCGATTATTTACTAAAATTTAAGTTAACAGACCTCACCTTGTTTACGAATTTAATGGAAAATTTCCATTAGAAATGATCTAAGTCCAGGGCTTTTTGATATGTCACAAGACAGGTGACAGTCTGCATATAAAGACGACCAAGTAAACATTTAATAATTCATATTTTAATACAAGTCTTTATGGAATCACTTTCAGTTGTGTTAAGATATAATTTGAATGGAATTATTAATAGTAGTTATTGGAATTACAAAGTGCTCGTTGATATTTTGGATTAAACGTTACTTTGGAATGACTGAATTTATTCAAGGACATTCTGGATTATGTCATTATGATACAGCAAAACCACTGGTACATCGGCACATTGAAGACTATTGGTATATCAGCACATACAAGATTGGAATTCATGCGGAACATCCTATACTTTTTGGCTTGTAATGGAACATGTTTTATTATTTAGGATTTAATTCACAATACTACAAGTTCCTATTAAATTTTCATTTTGTAACATAATTAAATTATTTCTCGAATCCACCCACCTCTTGGTTTTGCTTCTTTTTTTATTATAATAAGACCATCAAATTGTAACAATACATGATTGTTATCGTGTCAATGTGCATGTTTATATGACTTCTGACACGATAAAATTTGTACACGGTTTTATATTACTATGTATATATACATATTGACAACTATAGCTACCTATATTAATCCACTTTAAACCTGCACGAGAGCCAAATCAGCGTGGAAGAATCAAATTACAAGTTCAGGATACAAGTAGATATTTCTTATCCGCTGAAGCATTTATTGAAGTAGAAGGTGAAATTTTAAGAACAGATGATACTGAATATGGAGCTGATGTCAGAGTTGGTTTTATTAATAATGGCATTATGGCATTGTTCGACAGCGCCATATACATGACTGACGGAAGAAATATTGAATCAATTCAGAAAGACGTCGACGTTGCCACGACGATACTTGGCCTTGCAAGATATAGCGATGATTATTCAAGATCAGTTGGTCGTCAGTGATGCTTGTGAAGGATACTTCTGACTACCCTGACAACAGACCGTATAATGTAAGACGACCAAGAAACAATGCTGACAACGCTGACTCTTATGTGTGGCCGGTGGTTCATGGTGTTAATCCAGAATTCAACTTAGGATTCACATCACGTCGATCAATGATGAAAGATGGAAGTAGAAGATTTTCATGTGTAATTCCACTGTCACATATCTTTGGATTTTGCAGAAATGTCAGAAAGGTTATTTTCGGAGCCAAGCATACAGTTGTACTCGTACGAAAGGCTACCGACGATGATGCAACCTGGCGCCCCGTCGGTGATGCTGGTAAAGTAATACTGACAAAACTTTCATTGTGGATGCCAACAGTGACTCCATCGATCGTTGAAGAAAAACGGCTACTCTCTTTTATGGACTCAGGTGGTAAATCAACATTATCATGGTTGACGATGACCACAGATAGTATTCAAAGTAACATTAATGGTTTATTCACATGGCAGATTGCATCACAGCAGGGTGTTTCTGCACCGCGATATATATTTGACTCTTTCCAAGATGCTGAGCGAGCAAACTCACAAACACGAAGTACAATGATATTTGACAAACTTGGTGTTACTGAAGTTACACTGAGGATAAATGGACATCAAGAACCAGCTGAGGATGTATTATTAAATTTTGAAATTAATCATGCTGCACGAGCATATATCATCGTTTGATGACATTCATGGGACGTGATCAAAATATTGATTCTGGTCTACAAATATCACAACTAGATTTTACAACGCTGTATCCGATCTATTATTTTTCACTGGAACATTTGGATTTAGTTAGGCAATCTGTCGTTGATATACACTTTCGATCTCGTGTGGCAAGAGGAGCTATTGCCGATTACAGAGCAATCACTGTTATGCTCTCAGATCAAACAATGTTACTTGAAGGTGTTGGTGGACGAATGAGAGTCATTGATGCCCCAGTCGAAAACATGTAATTAAACAGCTCGTGATATTATAATGTCATATCATCACGTTAATGTTACTCTGACTCCTGGTCAGACTAAACAGCTACAATCAGTATCGAAAAAGAATTCGGGAATGAAAATATTAATGAAACGAGGATAGATCTCAGGTGGTCCAAATAAACTATCACTGACAGAACGTCAACTCAGGCACTTCAATGACGATAAACGATCAAAGACCGGCGTACGACTTGATCTGTCTGCGGGTGCCATTAGCGATATTGCCAAGACGGGTGGTACATTACCACTTCTCGCAGCTATAGCAGCATTGATAGCCGCTGCAGCTCCAGCTGTTGCAAAAGCAGCTGCACTTGGTGCTGTTGGAACTGCCGCTGGAATGGCATTAAAGAAAGCAACAGGGAAAGGAATAAAAAATTTCAAAAAAAAGGGGGAAAGGTCTAAGACTGTCAGGAACACTTCGTTAAACTCAAAGCGTCTCCTTCCCATGTCCAATTTTGATTTACTTGATTCTGCTGCGCGATTAAATATCAAAAACGTCAGAAGTGTTTTCATGCGTGATCAATTACCAAAACAACCAAATCGTGTTGAGACAGGTATCATCAATCTTGATGGAAGTTCTGGTCCCAGTACTCACTGGGTTGCAAACGTGATTGATCCACGTGGAATTATTTATTTCGATTTGTATGGACTGGTACCACCAAAGGAATTTTTAAAATATGTCAGCGGAGTGCAAACTCCCGTATGGTATTCAACATTACCAACACAGACAATAACTGATCTGCCAATATGCGGCCGTGAAGTACTTCTGTATTCGATGCTATTTCAAAATCTTCCGATGCATCTCATAAAGTTGTAAATTGTACACGAGTTCTGTTATAAATAATCACTAATCGTATAATGGTTGAGATTTAGGGAAGATCCTCTATCAAAGACAAGAAAAAAAAAAGATGATATTGATTGATCGAAGTACGCTACAAAAGATGATCTTGCTGATATTATGAATCTTTCTGGAATTGACCGAGATGAAGTTGTTGTTTTCCAAGATAGATACGGTGTTCTAAAAACGAGTAATATTAAGTGGATTGACATAATTCGTAGAGTTCTCGGTGCTACCACGGATAATCGTTGCTTGACAGAGTTATCTCCCTTCGTCATCTAATATAATAGGTACATAGCAAAATGTTATTTTTTGGGTTAAATTTTTTGGAATACGCCGATTTGTATATTTTATCAGCGACACGTTGCACTGAATTCAAAAATTTTCCAGCTGCATTCAATGATTGAAATGTTATTTCCTCGCCTGTCTCTACATTTACAGACTTAACAACCCTCTTTCCAACCATTTTGTGCATACCAGTTTCACCAAGTTTGCAATTATGACTTTGTGTAACAGCTCGTAAATTATTTAAAGAATTATTTTTTCGATCTGAATCAATATGATCGATCACAAGGCCGTTTTTGATTACTCCGTAAAAACACTCGTACACGAATCTATGTGAGTAATACCTTTCTTTTCCTACAGTAAATCTGAGATAACCGGTATTTTCAACAGTACCGACTGGTTTTTTTAATCGACAGTGCCTGATTACACCATCACGAGATGCTTCATAATTTTTGATGTGTTACAAATTCATTTTGCTTCGGCGCTTTTTATAGGAGATTCATTACCGACGCCATCGGTATTATTTTTTTTATCATAATATCGTTTCAGCTCTCTGTATTCTGTAACCACCACATTGCACACACAACTGCATTTTTCCTTTGACTCCAACACCACATTTCAAGCACGGTTTTGGTCCTAGACTTCCGCGCCGAACGTTTTGCATGTGACATCCACAGATTTCATTTACGCAAGCCCTGTTACAAGGAAGTGAAAAACCTATCATGAGCCACTTTTATTTATTCTTTGCTTCAATCATTATATATATA